>JAHWFP010255678.1:7454-30971 GCA_023313725.1 Lithobius niger
TGAATGGATCCTTGACATTCAGGACTCGCATTTTATCATCTTTAATGATTCCATGAGTACCCTGGAGTCCGTGGCGACATTCAACCCTCGAATTCCCTTGGCACAACGTATCCAGGCTCTGCTTTCCCGCTTGCCTGACCAGTAGAAAACCGTGGTTTTCTGCTGGATTCCAGGCCATGTTGGGATAGCTGGGAATGAGCACGCTGATTCTGCAGCAAAAGCGGCTCTTTCCAGCCCTCTCGAAAGGGATTTTGGCCTTGTTCCCTCGGACACCTTTCCAACTCTATGTCTGAGATTACATGCTTTTTGGCAAGCTTGTGGGACAGACAAGACCACATAAATTGCGGAATATTAAAGGCACTGTTCAAGAATGGCACTTGGCTTGTCGTTGCAATCACCGTGAGGAGCTGATGTTGCTCTGTTTACCCATTGGTCATACGAAACGTACTTACTGTTTCGTTTTGAGGGAGGGTTATCCCTCCTGAATGTCATTGGTGTCGACGGCCGTTTACGGTCCGATGCTTGCTTGTCGATTTTTGTGGGAGGTAGCCTCTAGATTTGGGGTTTGTTTAACATCTCCGTAATGTGTGGGGGCAGTGGCGACCCGGACCACTGCACTGTGACCGAGATTGGCGCTAATGACCTGGCTTTCGACCTTGCTTGGGGGGGGGGCGCCGGCAAGAAATTGAGGCTTAAATAGCGCGTCGAGAAAGCTATGCTTGGAGCGTACCATTTATTTTCAAAATTTAAACTAGTTTTTAATTTTGCGTTAGTTTGTTAATTTATAATGAATCAAGATCTAAATAAATATCATACACTGCCACTCACACAAAGAGGAATGAATGACAGTTGGTGTTTTGTTTCGTCGGCCTGGGGAATGTGGATTAACTGAGCTGCCCAACTAAGTCAAAGCTGATGCGTCCTTAGCTCACAAGCAAATTTTATTCTATTTGCTATTGGTATGATCGTCATGCAACTTGGTGGATAGATGATACATCTTGCCCTCACGTAAAACCGCTTGTGGGAGATACCCCTAACAAAACAAAAAGAAATACCAGTTAGATGCATTATTAAATATTGGCTGCAAATTGTCGGATTCCCTTTACGTGTGGATTGTGCTATATGGTAATAATACTATTCATATTATATTTGCTACAGGAAGTAGTACATTTTACTGCGTAGGATGAAAACTGATGTTACGGATGTCAAAAAGTATTGGCCGTGTCAGTATGGCTCAGCGGTAGGACCACGGCCTTCGGTATCAAAGGACGTGGGTTCGATTCCCTGCTCAGGCAGTCTTGACGTGTAAGTCCAAAACAAAAGGCAACGTAAATAGGTTTGCATCTGTATTTATTTAATTAAAAAGAGCTTTCATTGAAATGAATTCTGTAGCATAATTACCTTTGTTAAATAAAATGTTACTTTATCGCATAGTTTTAAAATGGAAAGCCAGTAAACAATGCACATAAAATAAACAATTTGCTACTTTTCGAAGTAATCCGCGATTCGTTATCAAGCAATAAAAGATACGGCTAGGAAGCCAAAGTAAAATACAAATTCTACATGAATTTGGCTGCTTAGCTGTATCTTTTATTGATTGATGACGAAGTAGGGATTATTCAAAAAAGTCGCAAATTGTTGATTTTATGTGCACAGCTGTACTGGTTTTCCATTTTTAACCGTTACGTCTTAGTGCTTCATTGTATTTTATTCACTTTATCCCGTTGACACAAGCCACAAAAGGGTTTAACTTTATTGTATTTTTACTGAAATTCTCGGCAGAAACCATACTATAAAAAGGATATTTCGAAACGTCTGTCATTAAAATAAATTCACTAGTTGAGGCTTTACCAAAGACCCCCAAGGGTGAGTGTTAAGGATTATGGTGTCCAGTCGTCCTCTTCGGACAAGATTCAAAATAAATGGCATTTATTTTGGGGCTTAATTTTGGAAGGAGAAGAATTTCCACTTTCATTTTTAAAGGTTGTTGTTTATGGCTCATTTCCTTATACGTACTTCCACATCGTGTTTTAGATTTTGCAACTTACTGGTTGATTCAATGATAAATGTTCATTTAAACCTGGCATTGCCTTTTGTCACTTAAAAATTCGTACACAACAATTCGTAACGTAATGCGTTTACTAATTAAATGTGTTTAATCTTATGTGCATGAAATAATTTTTCAAGACAATGTTACATTGATTAGCAAGTAATATGAGTAACCAATATTTTTCAGGACCAAAATTTACGATATTACCAACTGGCGAATTACACATCAAAGAAGTAACAATGAACGATGGGCTCACCAGTTTTAGATGTCGAACGTATCATAGGTTAACCAAAGAAACAAGGTCCAGTTCAACGTCGGGTCGCCTAATAGTAACAGGTGAGTAAAATTCTTATGACGACTATTGTAGTTTTAGTTGACATTGGAAAACATAGTGTGCTTTATTGTGCATAATAATAAGAAAAGACAATGGGTGCACAAGCATAAACAAAAAAGCGACGTTTCGGAATACTTTGATTCCATTGTCAAGTAAGTTTTCTTAGCAAGAACTAAAAGTCATCATAAGAAAATTGTGCTTGACAACGGAATGTAACTATTCCAAAACGTCGCTTTTTAATGTATGCTTGTGCACGTTTTCTTTTCTTTTTATTGAGTATTGTCAGTGCTCGTACCTTAATATTCTGTTGGTGGTTAAGGGATTCCGCAATAAATATGCTCGAAGTTGCTTGACGTAATCCAAAAGTCTGCTTTTTTTATTTCGTTACAAGGTGACAATGAAAATAAGGTGAAGTATCATTCAAAAACATGCAGACGTTATCGGATCACAGCTTTCATTGCTGTACACAATTTACAACGTAGTATTTTTTGAGTTTTAAAATGTTTTAAAATTGTTTTCTTGTAATTTTTTGAAAATTAGATGGAGAAGTGGCGAAAAGGGTTTAATGATTTGCATTTTAATAGATTATGTGACAGTGGCTATCAGTGGCGTTTTTCAAGATGGTGGATTGTTGGCACTCGTTTGTGGGGAGTTGCTCCTAACTTTTAACTTGTTTTCCTTTTCTATTGTAAGTGTTCGGTTATTTGACTACTCATTTGGGGTTGTGTTGAATTCTTCTTGTCATTTCATCGTTTTAGGTGACCGAGGCCTGGAAATAACGGCCGAAAATTAAATTCTTGTGCTGAATTCACGTTATTGTGGGCTTTGCCAGTAAGGTGGTGCTCCTATTTTTTTTTATTTTTCTTATCTTAGCTTACCCACAAAATAATTTTACAGTGGAAATTTTTAAATTTATCTTGACAATTTCGGACTCGGCTTTAGTTTACCGGAGCAGGCTCGATGGCAGATACTAATAATAAGTTCCAGTGGTCGCTCATAACACGTAGTGTCTGGATAGTGTTACCATTTGAAACTTCGTGGAGGACACACTAGTATTCATCTTGATTAGGATAAGGAGAAAATTATTTGCTGATATACCTACTTGGCTCGATTCAGCGAAATTTTAAAGAATGTTAGCCATGTCTCTCTTGAATGGCAAGTCAACTGTTGACTGATGATGCACCATCTGTTATATTTTTTTATGATATTTCTTCATCAGTTTCTTTGCATGCAGTGCACGATTACTGAGCTTGTTTTTTTTTTCTCGGTCTTATTTTTTCCTCTTAGAAAAATATTTTTTCAGCCGTTTCTGAAGCCAAGATATATCGATCGGAAACGTGACGGATTTTCAGAAAATATGATCGATTTAGCGGGCTCGTCTACGTAACACCATCTTCAAATACTCGGCAATTTCTGTACGTAGCGCTGCAAATTTCTTTCCGTTTTTTTCTTCTATTCCCCCACCCTCCCCCTCATTTAGCATGTTTAATGCGTGTGTTTGTGTGGTGGTGTGTGCGCGCTGTAGAAGTGTGTACCACCGGAAAATGTTTGTTGGGAATTGGTGCGGTGTCAGATACGAGAGCGGAAACTCGAGACAAGTACAAATACGATGCGGATGATGGGGCTTTTTGGATTTCAGTGACAGATTTAGTCACTTATATCGAGACAAATGGGGCGCAACAATCCGAGCCGATGCCCTCCACGGCTACCAAACGGTCAAGCACATTCTGTTTAGATCGTTCATTTATCAATAACGGGTAAAGGCGTCAATCAAAATTATGACAACCTGAAGTCAGCGATGGAACGAAAAGATCTCAAGGGTATAAATTTGTGGTATGGCTGCGTTACTTTACGTGTAGTGTTAGTAGGAGATCTGCCTACCCTTGGAGGATTTACGGGGAAGGTGGGTTTGGTAACCTCCTCCCCCCCCTCTACGACAGACTCCTCTCTCTCTCTGCCTCGAATTCCTGCACTCTTTTAAAATAGCACCATGGTTAGCAATGGTTATTTGAATGGAGTCCGATGGCTTGTTGACTTTTCCTTAGCCATTGTTTATTTGCGTGAAGCCCATTGGCCGGCCCATAACAATGGTTATTTTGCTTAGAGCCCATTGGTTTTTAACTTGTCCGTAACAATGGTTATTTGTATAGAGCCCGTTGGTTTGTTGACTTTTCCTTTGCAACGGCCGGAGGGGGGGGGGGGGGCGGCCTGCCCATATCAATGGTTAAATGCGTTAAACCCACTGACTTGGCACCTCGGTCCACTGTGAGAAGCCCAGTGGCTTGTCAACTATCCTTATGAATGGTTATTTGCATGAAGCCCATTGACTTGGTGACTTTCCCAGAACAATGGTTATTTGACTGAAGCCCCTTGGTGTTTCCTCACCAATGATTATTTGCGTGAAGCACATTGGCTTGGCGGATTGCCCATACCAATGGTTAAATGCGTTAAACTCACTAAATTGGCACCTTGGTCCACTGTGAGATGCCCAGTGGCTTGTTGTCGAGTTTCCTTAGGAATGGTTATTTGCATGAAGTCCGTTGACTTGGTGGCTTTCTCGTAACAATGGCTATTTGAATGGAGCTCGTTGGATTTTCCTCAGCAATGGTTATTTGCGTGAAGCCCATTGGCTTGGCGGCTTGCCCATAACAATAGGAATTTGGTGGAATCCGAGTGGCTAGTCGATTTTCTTTTGAATGGTTATGTGCGTCAAGACTATTGACTTTGTGGTTTGCCCAAAGTAGTGGTTATTTGTGTGGAGCTCACTGAACTGTTGAGTTGTCCGTAGCAATGGTTATATGAATGGTGCCCGTTGGGTTGTTCACTTTTCGTAAGCAATGATTATTTCCGTGGACCCATTGGGTTCTCGACTTGTCCTTAGCATTTGTTAATTCGTGGAGTTCATTGGGTTGTTGACATGTCCTTAGCAATGGTAATTTGAGTAGATTCCATCAACCAAACAGATTACTTTGTGGATTGGAGCGATAACTTTACAAGGCTGATACTGGCATCAGCAAGAACTTCACAATTCACAAAACAGCACAGACTTTTAATTTTCGAAAGGATAATACCTTTCTTGTTCTTGTTTAGGTGAACGAGAAAGGTGTTATCCTTTCGAAAATTAAACGTCTGTGCTGTTTTATGAATTGTGGAGTTCTTCTTGAAGCCAGGATCTACCTTGTAAAGTTGTAGAATCCCATCGACTTGTAGACTTTTCCTATTAACTGTGTTAAGCCCAGTGGCTTGTCCACTTTCCTTAGGGTTGTTGACCTGTTCTTAGCAATGGTAATTTGAGTGGATTCCATCAAACAAACAGATTACTTTGTAGATTGGAGAGATAACTTTACAAAGCTTTACAAGGCTTCAGAAAAAACTCCACAATTCACAAAACAGCACAGACTTTTAATTTTCTAAAGGATAGTATCTTTCTTGTTCTTGTTTAGGTGAACAAGAAAGGTGTTATCCTTTCGAAAATTAAAGGTCTGTGCTGTTTTATGAATTGTGCAGTTCTTGCTGAAGCCAAGATCAGCCTTGTAAAGTTATAGGATCCCATCGACTTGTAGACTTGTCCTGTTAGCTGTGTTAAACCCAGTGGCTTGTCGACTTTCCTTACGAATGGTTATTTGCATGGACCCAATTTAGTTGTCGACTGCCTTGTCCTTAGCAATGGTTATTTGCGTGAATCCTATTGTCGTTAGCAGTGGTGATGTGCGTGGAGTCCATTTGGTTGTCGACTCTCTTGCCCTTAGCAATGAGGATGGTGCTAATGACCAAGCACGGTTTGGCATCAGTGTCCCACGCCAAAAGTAGTCGATTTGGTAAATTCTGATTAAAACGAACAGCTCGCATACCAAAAATGGATATGTGCGAATCTTGCACGTGTTTATACTCCTCCACTTTAAAATCTGACACGTTCGGTTCTGTTATTTTGTACTTTATTTTTTAGCACAGGAATGTTTAAAATTCAGCATCAAGTTAGTACTAATTTCAAATTTGTCAAATTAGTGCTACTAGTGGGATGCCTTGTTCAAAGTACCGTAGGTTATCATTTGATAATGTTGCACCATTACCGTACGCAGTCCAACGTAGTGTGTTTACTTGGTATTTAAAGTGTATTGCCTGAAGGTTGTGTTAGGCCCTTTTAGATTGTTTTTATTTTAAACTAGAGGAAGCCCGTGCTACGCACGGGGCCGGTAATTAATTAAGTTTACAGACCCCCCTCCCGTCCCCACTCCCAACCCCCTCACTCCCACTCCCCACTCTCAACCCCCTCACTCCCACTTCCAACTCCCCACTCCCAACTCCCTACTCATTTTCGCACACACTGGCTAAGAAACGCTTTCACGGATTAAAATTTCTTCAATCTAATTTTCGCGCACACTGGCTGACAAACGGTGATTTTCGTTGGCCTCAGTCACTGAATCTGCGCATCCAGTGGCTGAAATCACAGGATGCACCGTTTAAAGAATGTGAGCGCTGAACCATCATCTTTGATTGTAAACGACTACTTTGCAAGATAGCAATGATCAGCCTCGTGCTCAGCAGTGATAGTTGTTGTCCACTTTGAAACAATTCAGCTCAGCTCTGAAAGCCTTCATCTACGAATTAAATAAGCCATTGCATCGTTTCCAGCTGCCAATTTCGAGGCCGTAGCTTAGTTTTATTTAAAACTATATGCATTTAGCTGAAACATGGATTCTTTCATTTTACCCATCAACAATCAACGGTTTGGACGATAGTTTTCAATCCTTAGCACGTGCTAAGGAATTGTTAGGCACCGTAGCAAAGACATTAAGTTTAGTTTAAGTTAAGAGGTGTAGAGCATAGCGTACGGCTTGTAGACTCCAGTAAGTTCAATAAATAAATAAGACAATACACGTGCACGAAAACAATGAGAAGCGATTGAAGTGATTGTTGTCCTTCCGGTTTTCCTTTAAGTTTACTTTTATCAGCTCAGCCGGGATCCAGAATTATTATGTAGATAAATTTTGCTTTTTTAAAAAAAAAGGTTGAGGATTAGAGGAACTATTTTTACGTGTGTGCAATTGCGGAGTGTTTCGGCAGAAAGTTTAAATTTATAATTTAACTGAGCAAAAATACGGAATGATTTAAAATTCTCCACATCAGTAAAAAATTATTTCAAATCCCACTCGGGGAAGTGGAGAATGTACGAACAATCCTGCAAATCCTCGACAGATTTTTATAAGGTACTCCATTAAAAAAAAATACATACATAATGTTAACTAACGACCTAATAAAAAAAGATTGTACCAAGACGCCCATTTGAGAAAAATTAAGAAAGTTTCAAGACTCCACCAAATAGTGAAAAAATGCAGCGTTTATACAATTCTCCAAACAATAGTGATTACTCTAAGATCCTTTTATTTAAGACAATTTAAATTTGTACAATATTTCAAATCTTGAAAGATCATTCCAAGATCCTAATTTAAAAACCAATGGCTGAAGAATGTATGGACAATACTTGAAATCAGTAAAGGATTGTTTTATGGTCACCCCATTTGAGAAACTGGAGAATGTTTGAACAATGCTCCATGTCACTGCCAGATTATTCCAAGATCCCCCATTTGGGAAACTGAAGATTATTTTATCAATCCTTCAAGTCACTGACAGACCGTGCTACTGTCCTCCCATTTGAGAAATTGGGCAATGTGGGATTACTGCTTCAAATAATTGCCAGATTATTCCAAGACCCTTCAAGAAAGGATCCCTGCCTTGTTACCTCGGAGGCCTTTCCAACTCTACGTCTGAGGTTGCGTGTTCTTTGGCAAGCCTTGTGAGACAGACAAGATGGCAATAAGTTGCGGGCTATTAAATGCGCTGTCCAGGAATGGCACTTTGCTTGCCGCCACATTGGTTGAGAAGAGGTGGTGTTGGACTGTTTACTCTTTGATCACACCAACCTTACACATTGCTTCCTTTTGACGGTGGACACCCCTCCTGATTGCTATTAGTGTCATCGGCCACTTACGGTCCGTCGTGTGCTAGAAGATTGTCAATTGCAAATGCCTTGATGGTTTTCGGCACTGTTTCCATCTTCTGTGAGACTATGTGTCACTTGGGTCATGAGTCCATCCTCATGCCCGGGCAGGAGGTACAAATATATGATAAGATCTAGAGTTGAGGTTTGCTTTGAGGTTTGTTTTGAGGTAACTGGTCACACCTTTGTCCCTCCGCATTTATTTGTTTTGACTATGTCCCAGTTCCGTCTGAGCTCACGCATTATTTTCAAAATTTTAGACTTTTAAATGTAATCTTGGCTTGACTTCAGGCTTTCCCAAGCCTGATTTGTGTTTACATGTTTTTTTTTTTAGTTAAGGGTTCCTCTTGAAAATGAATCAGAAGTGATTCGAAACGGCGAGGATTTAACATTCTCATTCAACACCTTGTTGGCTCCTTCTGTACATTCTGAAATTTGGTGTTTTACATTCATCACACATTGAGGATTGTTTAACATCTCTGTAATGTGTGGTGCAGTGGCAGCCCTCACTACTCCACAGTGACTGAGGTTGGCGGTAATGACTTGTCTGTTGGCCTCAATCCCCCCTCCCCATAAACCCTCAATCTCCACCCACCCCCCAAGCCCCACAGCGTGCAAGAGCCCTCATTTGAGAAACTGAGAAGGTATGAACAGTGATCCAACGTTGTAAATTATTCCAAGGTCCACCATCTGAAAAAAAAAACTCTTCGAACAAGATTCCAAGTCAGTGATTGTTACAAAAGCCACCATTTCCTCTAAACGCTTACCAAGCCAGAAATTAAATCTATGCACCATCAAACACAACCACCACGGCACCGGTGCTCCTACACATCCTCTACACCGCCACCACCGCCAACTCCCTATTCCTTACCTGTCCCGAAATAAACGACCGCGCAGGAAAGTCAGAGAAGGTCCGGGACCATGGTTGGTGCCCAAGCGGAAATCACGAACCTTATCGCACATGCGTTTCTTGGACGTTCAAGACTGCTTTTTTTTTTCTCCCTCCCGCTCTCACCACCTCATTTTTTTTCTCCCCGAGCTCCCTCTCCCCCACGTTTGCACCTCTGCACCTGATGTCCCTCTTCCGGTTCTTTCACGCTTGGTAGGAAATTTTGCAACTTTTGGTTGAAGGTATTGATTAGGTTGACGCAGCTGCTTGCCTTTGTCACTCTTTCCCATGGTGGCTCGTCTCAGCTCGTTGAATACCTTTCACTCGTTGCTACAACGATGGCCAAGTGTCAACTCCTTTTGTCGCAGATTGAGCGACCTCCTCCTCATCCTCCCCTCCCACTCACCATCATCATCATCGTCATCATGTCTTCTTCCGTTGCTTTTAGATTTTGCCAAGTCTATCACCTCTTATTCCAGTTTGTTTCTCTCTTCTCTTTTTTTCTCGTGTAGCACCGCAAGGGAGCGTGCCACCACGCATCACAGACGCTCGGCTTTCGCTACAGGTTCGTCAGGGTGAACCAGTCCTTTTACCCTGCGCTGCTCAAGGGCACCCTCCACCTTCCTACAGGTACGTTGTTAACGAGTATCTCTGTGTTTACATGGCGTGACTAATCTCAAACGATCGTTGTAAATAAAGTGGGTGTTAACACGTGGATTTAAGTGCGGATGTGTCCTCTTGAAGTTGAAAACAATAATTTTGTTTACTTTAAAGTGAACGTCATTAGCCCTGCACATGTTTGTAGAAACCTCGTAGAATTTCTGGCTTCTTAAAGTTGATGTTCCTTGCATGGGATTGTGATTGATAACGCTTTTATACACTTCACTAGTTGATGAGGTGATGAGGTGTACTCAGTAGAATGCTTTTAAATTAAAATTAATCGAAAAGTGCTATAATTGATAGTAATTTATTAAAAATGGACACGAGATCATACATACTGTATACGTCAAATGTGTAAATAGTTACATTGATAAATAAAATGGCCATGTTTATAGTAAAAATTAAATATGTCAACTTTTGATGAACAGTGATGATGATGTAAATTACAACAAATTAGTTTTTAATATTATATGGGTTTAAAACGGGCTGTGAATGAATAAGGCCATATATTTTTTTTAACGGGTAGGCATACTGATCATGGTAATGAGTACTACAACTTACGGTTCAACGCTGACGAATGTATTTTGTAATTTTCTCGTCATTACTCTACGTTCGAAGCTAAATGTATAATATAATAAAAATAATCTTGGCCTCACGAGTACAATTACAATTATCATTGAATACAATTACAATACAGTGACGCATCGTAATCCTCGAAACTATTATTGATAGTTTGTATGAGTTTCAATTACTATCTTTTTCAAACTAACATACATACATATTCAACACTTCACCATCGGCGATACATGAGAGAAATATTTCCATTAAACACCACTATATATTAAACAAAAACAATCTTATTGACTTTTATATACACATTATTTATCTGAAATACCCAAATACAAAACAATGGAGGAAAAAAAGAATAAACAATATAATAATAATAGAATCATATTTTGCATTATTTCATTATTAACCTTTCAATCATTGATTTTTTATAATAATAATAATAATAATAATAATAATAATAATAATAATAATAATCTTTACCACCCCTAGGGGTGGGAGGGTCATGGAAGGGCGGTGAGCCACTAATACCATGCCATAAAACGTGGAGCAATGGGGGAAAATCCAGTACCCTCGGGCCAAAAACGCTTCAAAATGGATGACGATTTTCCATGTTGAGATGGTGATGAAATCCCTGCATGTTTTGGTTTGCGATAAGCTCGCTTAGAGCATTCCAAACATGAATAAATAACTCGCACTGAAAAGAAGTTCCGGCGAGAATTTGTAGACGAGGCTGACATTGCAAGTTTACAGCTATGACCTCTCGTTCGACCAATGCAAGGCGCAAAATCAAAAAAAGGGGAGGTTGACATCAGCGAGATCGTGTAGGATCTTGTGGGTTAAGATTAAATCAAATTTGATTCTTCGTATTTCAAGTAGCTCCAGACCAGCCTTATTAAGGGGTTCGGAGTAGCAACGGTTACGGAGACCTGGAAATCCCTTCGTGAATCTGCGTTGGACAGCCTCAAGGCGGTCGATATCGCCTAGTAAGTGAGGAGACCAGACTGGGATGCCTTAGACTGAGGAGACCGGAATGAGGAGACCAAATCAGACATATTGAAAATAACAAAATCCTACATGCGTGTGATTCCTTTGCCATACAAACAAAACTGACATTACATCGAACGTTACTTTAAAGTCCAGTTAAGTAGTGCAGTGTGTCAAAACTGGATCCCGTAGGATCGTCAAAAAGTTATCCATCCCATTGCGTTGAAAAGGGCATCTCGGTACCATAGATCTGATTTGAAGAGATCACCTGCTCAGGAACATCCAAGTGTACCGGCCTTTCCTGGGTTTGAGGTTCGCTTTGTCTATGAGGCTGTACTCAGGTCCTGAGCCTATTCGTGTAGCATCATTGAAAAACCTAAATCAAAATTGTTAAAAATCGCCTTTTTACACGCAAAATGCGCTCTGTCGCCTGTCACCTTTCCATAACTTTAAACCTAATGCATTAAGCATTAGTAAAATCGAATCAGCGTGTCCGCTGTCTGTCTATTCTATTCTTAGTAATGGTCATTAAAATTGTTTACTTGTCATAGGAATTTCTAAAATCATGTGATGTGCTGTAAAAATGAAATGGTAATGGTTTGTAAGACATTTTTTTTGCCCAAAAATTATAAAGTGTAATAATGTAAAATAACACACCCAGTCTGTTAATTTCTCAAGGTTTCAAATCGGCTATCACGAACGCGAATTTCAGTCTTGCACACACAGACGGACATGAGAGGTTTCATTATGTAAAGATTTTTACAGTGTTTCGATGTTTAAAGAAATGTTTGTTTTTTTTTTAGTTTTTTTTTTAATCTTTCAAATTATTGTTATTGAAGTTGAGCAATAACGAGCACCCTCACTAATTCGTTGAACCAGCAGCTCTGCAAACTGATAGGTTGGGCCAAGTGCTGAACTAGAGATTATGCGAAATTTCAAAGCAACTTCCCAACGGGCATGAAAAAAACTCAAAAACTCAAACTCAAAACTTTTCCAAACAACACAATTTGCTGCTGCTAAGTGCAAATTTTTCAAGCAGCTTAAGCCATTTAACAAGTAGCATGATAAATAGGTGGGAACAATGTGTTTACACTGTATTTAAGCACGAATAGGCTTGTCAAATTCCTCCACTACCACAAGCCTATCAAAGATAACAAAGGGGCATTCCGTTTAATGACTGTATATCGGATCCGCTCTACAAATACTTCAAACTTACAAATAAAACACAGCGCGTCACTGTTCACACCACCCAACTACCAGGCCTATACTGGCCGAATTTAGATACATAATTTAAAAAATTCGTCAATAGTGGCTGGCTACTCTTTTTTTTTTTCAAATCATTCACTATACGGACGTTTCCTCGAATTTTCGTAAACAACCAAAATTTTCCGCGCTTCCCTCCCCTCAAAAAGGTTCTATCCCCTACTCAGTACGTTACCGTTCCGCATATTTCCGAAGTTACAGAACCACTACGAATCTTTCTCTACTATACACAAGAGATTGACCAGAAGGTAAAAAAAAATCACCAGAATTTAAAGAAAATCTTCAAAACCGATGCAAAAAAGAATTTAAACTAACCACTCATTCTTGGAAAAAACACCATTTATTAGAGCCCTTGCGCTAACGCAGCATGTAAGTCGACTTAAAATGGTTACAGTGAAGCAAAAACTGGTTCAGACTCAGAGCTCATAAATCAAACTTTAAGCTTCAAGATCAAACCAACTCATTTCAAAACCGGACTACTGGACTGTGACTGAGGTTGGCGCTAATGACCTAGCTGCCGACGCGCGTAAAGCCTCAAAAATCTCCCCTTCCGCACTCATTATTACAACTTTCCATAATACAGTACACCAACCCTATACCTCCAAAACCAGTATTTTATTCCAATTCCCAGTTTTCGTACCAGACTAAATATCAAAGCTATCTATATTTTTGTGCGCTGTACCATAGTAAATAGCTACATTGTCTCTAATTCAAACAAATTTCAAGAATATTTTGAACTTCTAAAGAAAATTTAATCGCTCTGAATTGTGTCACCGGGGAAAAAATAACACTACATTATAAAAGGCAAGCCCAAAACTCGCTACAAGACGTTAGCTGCAGACCAAATCTTCCATATTAACGGACTTCCTTGAAGTTTTAGACATCCAGACATGATCAGGCGAAACACGTCGTTGCAATCGTGTTATTGCATGTTTCTCTCCGAACCTGTAAACGGAAACCCGTTTCCCAGTAACCTAAAACAACTGACCCAATCTAACCTAACCGATAACAATGTCAGATACACGCGCGATTAAAATAAAGTGTTCGCTCCAACAAGACATGCACGACGAATATGCCAAGTTTTAGCACAAAGGAGTTGAAGTCCCAACTTTACAAAAAAAATAGTCTTTTCGGTTTTGTCCGTTCTTGGTTTTACATTCGTACCTGTTTTGTCTGGTGACGTGGATGATCTGGGTTTCACTATTTCTCTAAAGTTCTATTTTAAATTGGGTACACAGAAAATTACGTGTTCTGTAGGCTACTTTTGAGAATGAGCCCGAAATGGCTCGAAACGTTAAGAAATGTGTTTTTAACGTTCCGGCTGAGAAGACTACTGCAACGACTTTGTCCGTCCGTCCGTCGCTTTTTTCCAACTTCGGAACGGTACCAGATAAAGACGACCACTGTTTACAAAGTTATATTCAGTGTCAGAAGTTAGTTAAAAAACACGGCAAATTAAAAACATCGTTACTTCCTTATAGCTAACAGGCTTCTTCGACGTAACTAAATGAAATAATAACATTTGATGGTCGAATGGTCGAATTGAAATCCTAAGGATAACACGCAGCCGTAAAAACAAAAGGATTTTAGCTTCGTTTGAAATAGTCTCGTCGCATTGTTGCATGAATGAATAGGCTCTTAGGCCGAATGAATAGGCCGAATGAATAGGTTCTTAGTCGGTAATCAAATTCTCCATTAGGCCTATCCGTTACTTACGAAATAACAAAACTGCAGTTTATAAAATTAGGCCTTAAATCATGTTACCACGGCAACGTCAAGTTGCTACGAGTCGCTGCTGGCTTTATCAATAGCCACTGATCTATATAGGCTACGCTGAGCATTACGTTGTAACACTAGTTGTGTGCCCGGAGGCACACCGTGTTGCGAAAATGAATAGGCTTACAGAACAATTCAAATCTCCGTTAGCTGCTATTTACGAAATTCTATACGTAAAAATTAGCCCTAAAATCTGACAATCTCGCATATAATGTAAAATAGGCCTGAAAGCTAACACATTTCTAACCGGAAATTGTGATGGTTACTGCTCTTTAGATTATATAATAGAGATCGCTATTGCAGTGCGTGGTATGGTAGAGGTGTGCACTCAACATTGGAATTGGTGGAGCTGCACAGAAGACCGGATGCGACTAGGTAGTCGCCTTAGCCGCTTGTTTATTAGTTGACTTTGTTGGCTTGTTTTATTTCAAATGTTGTACAACTATTTGAGCCAACTCGAGCTCCTTCGAACCCCATCTTTTCGATTCTTCAATTTGAATTGTCCCCATCACCTATTTATCGCCCAATGCATTCTAAATTGTAATCGTTAGTGATAATTATACTGCATATTAAAATTTTAAAATGAATGCCTTTTAAATGGAAAGTGTTTGTGCAAATAGATTGCCGAATAAAAATTGCGCGATGCTTACCTAAAAAAAAAACTGCGAAACCCAGCAGGAATACAGTTACATGTACGGCTGGCAGCCTCATGTAAGAGGGAAAAAAAAACGCCGGTTCAGTATTAGTCGGTATCTGTTTTAAGCTGAGCTGACCCTCCCAGTTGAGGATGCGCAAAAAGTTGAAAAGTTAGAGTGCAAATAGTCCAAGTAGGGTGCTCGATTATAAATAAATAATTCATACAAATGTTGCTCTGTTTCATACCCCCATCCCGCTCCTCTTACGACGTTTTTATAATTTTCACGCTTTCACCACTCAGAATATGATGTCACAAAATTCTGGGCCCCCCCCCCCCCCCCTCCTTTCTCGTCACTAATCAAAAGGGAAGTAATTCAGGAAAATTGTTAATTTACTAGACCATCTGATTGTAAATTGGAAAAAGTTATTGGTTGTACCTTATTGTGGAGTAATATTTGGTGTAAAATGTTTTACACCATAAAACATAAATGAACAGAGAAATACTGCTGTGTTAAAAAATTCTTCGACGTCACGATTTACGTGATATCCTTCCTTGTCCAAAACTATCCCACTTTAATTCTTGAGTGGGATTCTTTACGGACGGCCGCTAATAATGCTAGGGTTCAGTAATCTTTCGTTATTATACAATACCAGCTCCAATCATACAATCATACACGTAAGCAGGACATACTAAGTGGCCTTTCACAAATGACGTCACTTAAAGCGGGGAAAGGGGATACAAGCCTAAAAAAATGGTCTTGGAAATTCAATAATTTTCTCGAATTAGTTCCCTGTTCATGGGTAAAGAGGGATGGAATGAATATTTGCTACATTTTTTTTTGGTGGGGGAGGGAGTTGCAAAAGTGATGACAGGTGGGGAGGGGATGTCGAAATTGCAAAATTTGCGTGAAGCCATTTGTCCGTGCCCCCCCCCCCCCATCTAATAAATAGAATTTATCTTCATTTTGTAAGTAAACAAACTAAAATTACAAACACAAACGTCAAGTGTGCCGGAAAAAAAAAAGATTATTATATGTTTGTCCTAAAAGACCCACGCAAAAAAAAAACCAGGATGATAAACATCGTTTGGGGAGTAATCGATTTTCGACTGGATATTGTTCAAGCAACAAAAGGGGCGCATGTAAAGGTTTATACGAGACCATTATCACTAGTAGTTATTTAAAAAAAAAAAAATTTTGAGTTAATAAACAGTTGGCACTTTACAGTTGTTCAATATCTGTTTTCGAAAATCGGAAATAAACCATCAGCGAAAATTATACACAAGAAATAACGTAGTTCAATAAGCCACCTTTATGTACTTACGTTTCGTCTGAGTGGCATGACCCGGATTCGAACCGGCTACCCAGTTCGCCCCCAGATCACTTGCATAGCGCCTTAACCACTATGGACACATCCTCCACTGGCGTGTAGATCACTCACAGAACTCGTTATTAAGGCCACAACCATGACCAGGTCTCCATTCGACCGTATGTGCTCGGCCATAGGCAATGGAGTGGAAAGACAATCATACACTCATAACGAAGGAGAAATGAGTGTATGATTTGTCTTCCTTCTCCATTGCCTCTAGCCGAGAACATTCGGTCGAATGGAGTCCTCGGTACGATTGTGACCTTAATAACGGGTTCTGTGAGTTACGTCTATTCCAGTGGAGGATTGGCCATACCGGTTAAGTCCCTATTCAAGTGAGCTGGGAGCGAACTGGGTAACCGGTTCGAATCCGGGTTATGCCACTCCGACGAAACGTAAGTGCATAAAAGGTGGCTTACTGAACTACGTTATTTCTAGTGTATAATTTTCGCTGATGGCTTATTTCCAATTTTCCTGAATATTATTGACATCGTTTCATGTCTTATTTTTTCTCGTTCCTTGAGCCTTATCCGTTTTCGTATTTAAAAAAATTTAATTTCTTTATGGGGTGGATAATTTGTGGACACCCTGCACATTTAGCATCAGAGTCTATAAAAATTACGAAAACTATTTATTTTTATGTTTTGTTTTGTTTTGTTCTTTCAGCTGGTTCTGGCGGGAGAAGGATGGTCGACTGAGCATGGTTCGAGACTCTGGTCGTATTAAGAGCTTGGGCGGTTCCCTTCTTATTCAAGGCTCTCAAATCGCTGACAGCGGCACATACACTTGCATCGTCAACAACAGCATCGGGAGCGAGAAATCCGAGACGGCACTCACCGTCACAGGTATGTTAACCCTTTTAAATAATGGAATATCGAATGTTGTTGTGATTCTTGAAGTCTGGCGAAGTTCTTAGCTGTCGAAAAACCCCCGACGACGAAGAAGAAAGCTTTGTATTATACTTTACTTTTGGTTCGTGAAACTTTCATAGGGCTTCAGCTTGAAGTAGGAACTTATAAATTAAAATTTAAAGCAAGTACTAATCTGTGGGATGACAATGTAGAGAGAGACATAACCTCATCATTTTGGGATTAGACGGCGTAAGAAGCTATCTATGCAGTGAATGAAAAAATAAAAACAACGAGTAAGTAATAATTGCAAAAAAAATTACTAAAAGGGCACCATGGCGGCGTCTGGACATTATTTACATACCGTGCTCTCACAAGAAATCAACTAACATATCCTCGTCGTCACGGTTTTTTTTTGAGTTCACCCCAGAACGCAACGAAAATCCTAATTGCAGTAACTTATCTCGGGAGCACCTTGCAGATAGTCAAGTACCAATACAGAGTAAAAAAAAAATGGCGACCGTGGTTTCACATTTCAATTCGAGGAATGAGCACGCTGATGCTGCACCTCTCGAAAGGGATCTCTGCCTTGTTCCCTCGGACGCCTTTCCAACTCTATGTCTGAAGTTGCACGCTTTTTGGCAAGACTTGTGGGAGGGACAAGACCGCAATAAGTTGCAGGCTATTAAAGGCACTGTCAAGGAATGGCACACGGCTTGTCGTCGGAGCCGCCGAGAAGAGGTGGTGTTGGCCCGTTTTCGAATTGATCACACCAAACTTACTCATTGCTTCTTTTTTTTCGTGGGGAGGGGGTTATCCCTCCTGCATGTCATTGGTGTCGACGACCACTTACGGTCCATCACTTCCTTGTTGACTGTCACTGTCTTGAAGGTATTCATCGCTGTTTCCATCTGCTGCTAGACTTGGCGCGTTACATAGGCGATAACTCTGTCTTCCCGTCCGGGATTTTAAAATTTTTGCAGGAGGTACAGATCTATGATAAGATCCAGATTTGGGGTTTGTTTAACACCTCTGCAATGTGTAGCGCAGTTCCAACCCGGACCACTTGCACTGTGACTGAGGTTGGTGCTAACGACCTTGCTGTCGACGCGCTATTAAGCCTCAACCCCTCCAGTGGGTCTCCTACGCTTGCTCCTCAATAATTATAAAAAGTATACGATGATAAAACAGTAAAGAGAAAATACGAGGAGTGTAAACCTCCACAAATATGCATCATAAGAAAAGGCCAGACTACTGGCTGGCCATAATGCTCCCAGGATGCAATTAGATAACAATCGACAACAAACTTTGTCTACATTTCTGGTACACTTCGTTTACCATTGCTGCTGACGTGCAAGCTATCCCTGGTCGTGCAGAATGTGACATTGGTGTCTGGCTAACATTTTGTCTTTGTTGATTTTGTTGATAAGCAAAATGAAAGAATCCCTGTTCCAGTTAAAAGCTTAAGTTTTAAACCAAATGACGACGTGCTGTTAATTTCTAGGCAAGTAGGCCTCGAAATTGGCAACCTCATGCGATAGAAAGACTTATTTATTTCGTAGATCTGGGCTTCCAGTGCTGAGTAGATTTCTTTCAGAGTCGTCGGCGCAACAATCATCGCATGCACGCTCGTTGTTGCGTGCTTCTCGCTTGGTAAACCACTGGTACCTCTATGAATGAACAAGAATTACTTGCAGAAAATTTAACCCAGCGTAACTAGTGCACTTTTGTTGTTAGATAAAGATCATTCCAAATGAGGACCTAAAATTCATAGGAATAAGTTGTCTACTTAAAAAAGCGCGTGGATTACGTTTGGGGAGGCTTTCGGGACAGAAAAAAACTGGGATGGACAGAGATATAACCGGGGGTACAGACCGCCGCAGATATATCTAAATTCACCCGGGGAACAGAACGTCTTAGATATATCTAAATTCACCCGTCTTCACCCCAGACTGGCCGGCTTCTGGCTACTAAATAAAAATAAGACAAAAATTACTTGAAACTTCATCTACTTGGCAAGTGCTCTTGCCATGGAAAAATGAAATAGGTTCATAGTTCTACTTTGTTGGGATCGAAGAAGGCAATCGAATTGCAACGCGAGGTAAAATTCTTTGACCACTGCAAGGCAAACTAATAGGGAATCATACGCCAAAAAAATGTTTTCATTAATCAAAAACGAAGGTTACAGGTTTAACAGCGAGCAGATATATTCGGGAACTATTTTTTCCTAAAGTACATGTTTGAACAATGAACATAACACCATTTGGTAAAGTAGATATCCCCGCAAAGAACAATCCGATGTTACGTTTTGATTGTGTTCAAAACTGAAAGGCGATCTTTGCTGAAGAATTTGGTTTTTTTCTGAAGAAACTCGGTTTATATTAATGAGTAAGTCACTGCCAGTAACAGAACAATATAACAAACGACTGCCTGTAATGTGACCGTAAATACAGGTGATGATGAGTTAAGGATATTTTTTTGTTACCTGATTAACAGAATTTTCCTTCATTCTGCAAACAGGTAACAAAAAATCTCGTAACTCACCATCACTGGGATTTACGGTCAGATGACAGGCAACCGTTGTTTATAATATTCTGTTACTGGCAATGAGCTGCTCATTAACTGTAATGAGGTATGTGACCACCAATGCTGTAACGAGATCTATACAGTGTAACATATTCCTTTACTATTTAGTTATCCGTTTGTTTCTGGCAAGGCCGACAAAATGTTGAACTCGTTTCTCGTCTATAGTAATAGTGTCCGCGGCCTATCTTGAGTTCGCTGCAGAAGGAACACAGACAATCGATTGTAAGTTTTTAGTAGCAGAGTGCCTTGCTGATATCCAAGATGGTTACAAAAACAATGGCGGCCGTCGGTGAAAGCTGCCTCCTCCAGGAAGACGTAGCCACTCTTAAAATACTTGCAGGACTCAAGATACGCCCACAATAGGTCGACGATTATTGATTAAAAGGAATTAAAGGCTCGGTCAATCTAAAAATAGGAAAGGAAGCTTAGGGTGTGCACTTACGTTAGTGAAGCGAAAAATCCGAATAAAAATGCCTTCTCGACAAAAACCACTTCAACACGCCTCTTTCTGTTTGTCATGCGTCCATAGCTAGTGAGTACGAAGTGTTTCAATTAAACTGCTCAAACACATTTTCAATTAAACTAGAAAAAATTGGTTCGTTAAATATTTCAGGATACAGACAAAATATTTAAATATATACGGAGAATGGAGTGAAGACCAGTGTGCGTCATGTTGGAAAAAATGTCACGTATCATTATGTGACATTAAAAACAAATTTTTGCTCCTTATAGATGGCCCGCACACTGGTCTTCATATTATTCTCCGCATTCTACGACAGGCCTCAGGTGTTTTTTTTTTTTATATTCTCACTGCGAGTGATTTTATTTTTTCACCAGACGAATATTTGAACAAATTTTCCAATGCTAATAATTTTTAGAACCATTCGCACCATCAGGCGACACTTTAAATATATTCATTAAACTTAGTCGGTCACATGAATTTTAAGTTTCAGACTACGAATTAATATTTCGCACACAATACTCGTGGAAGGGTATCACTATAAATCTCGTTATTCTTGACGGATAAACAGCTAGTATTACAAATATTGTCGGCTTACACGCTATTCATTTTAACCACCATTGACACGTGTCCAGTTGTGTCCAATCGCGCAGTCTTCAATCTGTAGATAGAGGCCGTTTATGCATGATCGCGAAAAATTTGTCGCCTAATGAAACCAGTAAATTTGACCAACTTAATTATTTTTTCCCATTCTGGATCAGTAATCTCTTGCGAAGGATTTGTGAGGTATACGTATTAACGCTGTAATCTAATAAAAACTAACTAACAATGATCACAACACTTAAACTTAAAAACTCAGCCTAATCACAGTATAAAAGATAGATTAAAACCGGAGCTTTCGCTCAGTCTTACTGAGCGAAAGCTCCGGTTTTAATCGATGTTTTATACTGTGATTAGGCTGAGCTTTTAGTAACGCAGTTCACAGTAGGTGTGGTTATTAAACACTTAAACTTGCCAACGCGTATAAACAATGGCACTAATAACAGTAATCGTCAATCAAGAAATAACATGTCAATTTAGCCTCAATCGGCGCGTAGCATCCATGTTAACGGCAAGGTGCACCGCACGAGGGGCTAACTGCGTGCGTGTGCATTGCCGTACATGTAAGCACGTTACAAATTGTTCGGGGTTGTTGTTAACGAACGAGTGTTTTCCAAACTCCTCGAACAAGGGAGATGCAATATTTTAAAGTTCTGACTGTTGGCCTCAACGTTTTACGAAGTAGTATCTCGTCTTGCCTTGATTCCGGAACCTAGACTTTGCGTCGGCTTACTTTATGGCAAAAAAAAAAAAAGGAAAAGAAAGAAAACGAAAGAAGCAAACGTACATTGAAGAATGAATATTTTAATAGGAAACCCAAAGCTAGGAGGAACATCCAATTGGGGAAACCATTCTTATGCCGGAATGCTTTCATTCTAATTTATGAGATGACTCAGGGGAGGACCTTTTAAAGTGCGTGGATCACTTCTATTGCGTATCATAGGATGAATTAAGGTAAAAAATAAATTAATTAAGTGGTATTCTAGCACCGATTTTTAACTTAAATTGACAAGTCGACCGTGCTTGCTGACTGATTGTGAATTTAATTCATAAATAATTGAAGCCAGTGGTGTTGAATGCACGGTTTGCAATACTAGTTAGGTATGGTAGATCATGTTTATGTTCATGTTCGACCGAATTAAGTTTCTTAATATTTTTGCGCATATTGTCTAATAAACGTTGATTTTCGTTCGCTCACTCAGTCAGCGCATCCTTTGACTTCAATCACCCACCCAGCCGCCAACACTCTCCCTCCCCTCTTTCTGCGATCACGTCTTTATATTCTTCCATGTTTTATGTTCGCGGAACTATCAGCCATCATGTTTGTCATGGCTAATGAACACATCTCCCTTTTCTAATGATCACTTCTATTATATTCTTCCATGTTCATGATCGCGGAACTATCAGCCAAGAAGGCGTTCTCGAAGCTGCCCCTTCGAGAAGCATGCTGTCCGAAAAAACTTTCCCCCAATGCTTCCCTCCTACCAGATGCGGTCCGTTGGTTCTTAACTCTTAAAAGTATTACCTAAAAGGAGTAGTCGTGATTTCCACGGTCTTACTACGTATGCGGATTCATATTGCATAATTGCATAATTTATTTACCATATTCGCTGGATACATACGTATTATTTCAGTGATGCGCGATGTGAAGCAGTGGAAAGGCACTACTTATCTGTGCTGTTGTCCGTCTGTCTATATCTGGTGTAACATTTGAACCCATTTTCCGATTCATTTGAAATTTTGGACATACATTCCATGCTTTATTTGTAGATTTTAAGTTTGAAAATCAGTAAAATCGGCAAGGGCTTTTGAGACTACTGCTTTTCTGTGTTTTTTTTTTATTAATTTCTTTGAGCCTTAAATTAACTGAAGCCATCTAATGCGCGTGTGGCTGAACTGGCTCAATTTTGAACATTGCCAGCCTTTTTTTGGGAGAAGATATGTCTAGTATAGAAAGGGACAAAACCTCCGACCATTGTAGGGGCCGAAAGATTGTCCAGAATTGGGCAGAATATATTCCGATAGCTGCTGAGAGCATGGTAACCTCTCACGTTACCTTGGTCGGTAGTCCAATTGACTTTGATTCTAAAATCAAAATTAAGCTGACATCAATAGCTCGATACTGTTCACTGTTGTATCACAATTCAGGGAAAATAACAAAAGATGAATGCCTGGAAATGACATGAATGAGTGGTAAGTGTGGTTGCTTTTGCCGTCACTTGAAACGTAGCGAGATTTAAGGTCCGGAATTGCTTTTGTTGCCAGGGATCTTGGTTGCATGTCCCTGCACTGCTTCAACTCCATCCTGTCTCATCTTCTCCATTATTTCAACAACTACTTGTGACGTATCTTCCGTCACCTTCCTCTGTCTAACTAAATACAGATGCAAACCTATTTACGTTGCCTTTTGGACTTATATGTGAGACTGCCTGAGCGGGGAATCGAACCCAGGACCTTTGAAACCAAAGGCCAAGGTCCTACCGCTGAGCCAGACT
>JAHWFP010255681.1:0-24826 GCA_023313725.1 Lithobius niger
ACATGCACATTGATGAAACAAATCGCTTTCCAAAGCCTGACGCTCATGACAATAACTAGCATGGTTTGAACATGCACATTGATTAAACAAATCGCTTTCCAAAGCCTGACGCTCATTACGATAAATAGCATGGTTTGAACATGAACATTGATGAAACAAATCGCTTTCCAAAGCCTGACGTATATTACGATAACTAGCATGGTTTGAACATGCACATTGATCACTGGTAAACATATAATTTCGTCCACTGGCATAATATATTTTACTCCTTTGCACCTTTCTTTTTTGTTTGCATTCAGCAGAGGTGGAAACAGTTTTGGTTGGATACATTTGCTCGAAAAATAATTCGATGAAACGTTAGTGGGAAAAAATAAACATAAACTCTGCACACGCTTTATGGGAGAATCCTCACAGAATTATGGAATTAGTACAAAAATATAATCGTGACCATTCGTCATAGCTTAAGATTACTTATTACTGTGGTGGTGAAACGTTTCTATTTACCTGTCGATTGCTGTTTACCATACCACACGCCATGTTTGTTTGCTGTGACATGCATATCACGTGACTGTGCTAGTCCAATCATACGGCCAAACATCCTTTGTTATCGTTCGTCGTTGGCTAACTCATGGTGACGTCACGGCAAATAGCCATTACGCATGGTTTACACTTTTCTCGGTACTAATACGTATATTAATGGAGGAGCGCATACTCCCAAAAATGTGCCCACAGCGTCGTCATGGGTACGAGTCCATTCTTACCTGTCTTTTTATCGATGATATTCATCATGGCTATTTGAGCTGGGGCGTTCGGGTCGACTTCGTCGGGTGAAAAAATATGGTCGAGTCTGACAATCTGTGCGTGGATATCGTAATAAAACTGAAATACAAAGGAAACATTTGTGATTTAAATTTCCTATGCAAAGAAAAACACTGTAACCAAGAATCGCCATTGTTCTAGTAGAGAGTGGCCCTTAACATTGTCGACGCGCCATTAAGCCTCAATCCCCCCCCCCTTGACATTAATTTTATTGGTTCTACATGGCTTAACAGATTTCATCGTAGCAGTCATTAGAAGCAATTTTAATGAGTTTCTTAAACCGATGGGTTAGGTTAAAATGTCAAAAAAATCTTTAAAATTTAGTTCTTGCTGACTTTCTAGTATAAATTGTTTCTGTGGGTAACATAAAACAATTACGTAACAAAAACCTCTATAGTCTACAAATGTATAACAAAAACTTCATGCAAGTTGAGCTTAAAAATGTGTAAGAAATGGCAACCATCATCCTTATCTAATAGGTTTAAAAGTATAGAATAGTTTTTTTATGCCATAAATGAATAAATGCTTTAAAAAATTTGATACGTATTTCTTGGTAGGAGAGTGAAAAAGATTTATTGATTTTCAGAAACAAAGCTTTGGTCATCTTAACCTGGGGATATACATGAGTGGGTAGATATTTATTTTTGATCCAAGCTCGCACTAAATATCGATAATAGGCATGACACTTGACGTGATGGACAACTCATTACCACCATAACGATGTGTTTAACAACTACCATTGCATGAAATATCAAATCTGTAGAAGTAACCATCCCAAAGAAAACGGAAAATACAAGCACTAGATTTATGGACCCTAAATAATAGCGAGTTGCTAATTTTTCCTCCATATCAAAGTGCAAAGCAATTCTTGACTGGCCTCATCGCCTTAAGCACGTATAGAGCAGTGACACGACGTAGTATTATTGTATATAGCTCTATGCTGGAGCCTTCATGGGTTAGCTGCAAGGGGCACTGCAGAGAGAAACAGAAGGGCGTCATACTGAAGCCGATGCTGTGAAGCGTGATTTCTTAGACCTAAAACGCGCGATTTTTGTTGTTAGAGAAAACAACGTTATTTTAGGCCTAAAAAATCCACTCTTCCGTTGTTTTTCCCTCCATTTTTATGTTGTGCACCTTGTAGGTATACCCTCCAAAACCCACATTGGTGCCAAAATGGTGGCAAATGTCACTGCTCTATTGAGTACTATCACAAATTATCGCAATTATGTTACGTAACAATTGTCCATAGTACTAAGAATGTCAATACGAAGATGAATAAAAGATATTGTCGTGTTACCTACCGTGGAAATCATGGGACTTTTAATGTATTTGGTCGTTAACTCCAAACCTGTTGTAAAGCCATCTTGAAATTTTGGTATGGTATAAGTCGACTTTATATTTGGACAATACAGGCCTTGTGGTATCTACGTAAAAGATATTCAAGATTAGAGTTTAGCTATGGATCAGTGGGACATTAGTATTTCGTAACGTTCAAAATTCGTCAATTTGTTATTTTTTCAAAACTCCTTATAATTTCTGTCTTTAATTATAGTTAACCGTTTAAAATTTCCGTCTAAACCTTATGAGTAGGGTAAGAGTTTTCTAAAATAAGAAAACATCTCCTCATGTCTACACTTCTAGGAGATATAGCTATTGATAAAATACAATGATTCTCCTCTACAATGCCTAATGATGTAGTTCAACCATTAAAATAAACCTCTTCTGGGATTTTTGGTGCTGGCGTTAAAATCAGAAGAAAGAAGTTTAAATAAATGTGAGACGCAAATATTATATAAAAAGCTGTTCCTGGGATTAAGTCTATTTACACAATAAAGCTAGAAAGTAATCTCGCTGCTGGAAGCTACAAATAGTTTGGTGAAGTTTTTGGATTTGCTTCGTCCAATAAGCTAGTAACAATTTTACATTGCTTGCAAAACTGAAAAAGTAGGTCGACTGTTTTATTTGTTAGTAGTTTTTCTTGTTCGATGATTTAAAGGGCCATTTCACTTAATGCAGATATGTCATTTTTCTGTCAAAAACAACAAAATTTCTAAAGTTCCTCAACATCGAAAAATGTTATGTAAATCGTTCATGATAACAAACATTTTAATTTTAGTTGGTCATTTTCGTCGTTAGAAGCACTCTTTCTGTTAGCCCATTCTCACCAGAAATCAAAATGCAATCTCACTAGCAGCGTATAAACTAAATTAATTTGACACGTGTTAAGGCCCATAATAATACTTTATGATACTAGTGTCAAAGAAATTCAGAAAATCGTGAATAGTTGGCTAAATATGAAAATCGAGCTGGCTGTTCATTAGCAAGTCGTGCTTTCTCTATTAATAAATTGTCGCCTCTTGTTTAAAAAAAGAATACATACAGCAGATACGTTAGGCCAGGAGTGGTATAAAGAATAGCCAGTCGGGCTGTATAAAGGAGTGTTTATGGTACTACTACTTCGTTTTCTCTTATTATTAAGGAATGAAACCACTGTATAGCCAATTGTGGAACTACTTCTAGGATTAACCTATGCTAAAAATACACTGCATACGTGTAAAAAATCCAAAAGTGGCAAACTACTTACTGCTGGCTTTGTGCAACTTTCAACCAGTTTAATTCCACACATACCCTTCAAGGACTTAGATTAATTTTTTTTATTTCAATAACTTCAATTTTAATTTTAATTTAAGTTAGATTACTGGAATTTTAATATAGTTTAAACTTCCGATATTTATAAAATATCGAATTAAAATTCCACTAGTCATTTCTAAATTAATTTGAACTGGCTTACTTTAGTCTTAGTCATGATACAGGTTTCTTCCGTTTCAACCACTTCTTCTCTGGAATTTACGGCCATCAAGAACATCTCACAAGGTAAAAATAAATTATATTTAATCCATTTTGACTGTGTGGACGTGTGTACCATCCATTATTTGATATTTACTATATTTTTGTTGATATTTAGTATTTACTACAATATCAAATAATGGTATTCCCCCAGTAATCTCAGCATTAGGAATTTCGTAGTATACCAATACCATGTGGTTAAATTTGCATACCTGGAAAACCGTAGGGTCTGGTTTCGTCTCTTTGTAGTTGTAATAGAGATATTCAATAGTAACAGGTGTAGTTTTCTCAGTTCCGGAACAAATTGTCCGCGTGCTGACCCTAGTTTTCAGGGGAACCTGCCAACTGCTACAGGGAAAGGTATTACTGTCAGGGCAGTGTGGAACTGACCATTCAGAATCACCTGCAAAATGGTGGTTTAATATTAATAAATGTTACTTAACCGGTTCTTAGAAGTTATACTGCAAAAAAATTGAAACGGGCGTCTGGTGTTTTAAATTATTATTCGCAATTTTTCATATACAGGTGATGTCTTTTTTAACGAAAAAAACATCCAGTAGCCTAAACTTGTTGTGCTGAACAATAGATGTGCTTTAATACCATGTTCAGTTATATTCAGAGTGCAAATTTTGCACATTTGATAAAAGTATATCTTTAGATCCACGGAATTAGTTGTGACACGCCTATGACCAGCCCTTAGACGAATGAAAGTATGGCTAGTATGGTTGTCGGCTCCAGGAAGTCATCGGTGAAAGCATTGGCATACGAACAGAATTTTTTTTAAGAGTATGGCTTAAAAAAGTTTCATGCGTTAGGAAAAAACATAGAAGCGCTTTTAAGAAACACTTAATTACCTTATAAAGTGTACTCAGTTTATGAGAGAGAGAGGCCTTCTTTCCTTCTAAAAGGCGCTGGGGCTTAACAAATTAAAAATTACGTGGTAGTTATTACGCAAGACGACATAGAATGACACTTCTATTCATTTATGGTCAATAAGCATTACAATCAACTGTTTCACACACCAATTCTGGCCGGTTCACAAAAGGAAAGTCGCAACGATGTGAAGTGTTGGCTTGCTATAATGCTAAATACCAAAGTTAATACAACCATGAGATTAATGAAAATTTGCGCAATTCACGTGCAAAGTAGCTAATAAATCGTCCAATTTATTGAAAATGACAGTTTCATGATGAACGAAGAAATACAAAGGGAGGCATCTCTGTGATCAGCAAAAGATGACAATTAATCATCACCAATAGCGATGGAAAAATCATGTGTCATCGTGAGTCCGTAAATTGAATTACGGGTGTTTGATTTGGGCCACCAATGGGCTATCACTATCAAGTTCATTGCTAACTTGACATGACATCGGTGTATAACAAAACTCATTCCTCTCAATACAACGACACTAGGATCTAATTTGTTATTGTATTGAATGGTTAGTTCTTCTGCCAATCCATGGAATTCTAAGACATTGTCCATAGAGCTACTATTAAAGCGCATCACTCTTCTTTCTTTCATGTTGTTCACAGTGTTCTGCTTTCAAAGCTACATATTACAGCAAAAAAATCATTACTTGAAGATTCTGACTTTTGCAATCTGGGAAATGCATATGTAATCATTATATCTTTGTGCATCATACAACCTTCCCCCACCCTACCCAACAGAACTGTACTGGAACTTGTTACTTTTGTTTAAAAAATAATAATGGTACGATCTTTTCTAAATCTAGCTTTGCCTTTCTTCCAAGAAATAATCTTCTTCCACGTTCTTCACAACATTGTCCTGCCACATGGCTCAAGAAGATGAAATTAACTACTACCTCAGTTTCCTTTCCATCACTAATGAAGCTTTTAAGATTAAAAGTTTCCATAACTTTTGACGAAAAATAAACTGTGGGAGAGCAAACAAATTAGACTGAACAAATTCTTCTTAGGGAAGCTGGGGAACTTTGGGGTTACGTTATGGGTTAGGAAGCTTAATAAAAAGGCTTACTTTAGGTTGGGGGAAAAGAGCCAAACCAAAATTGGGCCTACTAGACGCCTAACAGCCAAAATCACCCTGACTAGGAGACCTAGCAGGGGTTGAGGGAGCACCAGCCAGTTGGCTGGCCCGAAGACCTTCTGATTTTCTATGCTGGCCCCCTTGTTTAAAAACGTTTTGGTAACCCCTGACAACTGCGAAATGGCCAGGTTATTATGGGAAATGGAAGCTTCTAAAAGGTTCTAGAGGCAGGAAACGGAAATAACATTGCAAAGCATAGATAATGTCCACCTATGAAAGAACAGACACACCAGATTAAGATTGGCTATTGGCCCCAGCCATCATGCAAGTAAACAAGATTTGCGACAACTTAGGCCTTTTGACTTTAAGCATTTCACTCGCCATTTTCAGTTTCTTGCTAAGGTTTTCAAGATGTTCTTTACATTCAGCCCACAAGTGGTGGCATATGCGTATTTCTGTATGTTGATGATTATTCCACTGATACAAACTCTTACCAAACTCTCAGACAGACCTGTTATTCTCTTTACAAGTGAAACCTGTATGTTGAAAATATGCATCCTGGTATCACCCCATTTCCTATGCAGACCATTCCTCTTCCTCTGTTGAACCACTCCGTGTCTTCAACATCCCACTTTAATCCCACTTTAATCTTTTGTTCATTCTTACGTTTACATGGCCAGTAGAAAGTTGATAAATATGGTGTTTGTGTAAGAAATATAATTCTCGCAGAACCCGTTCTTACTGGTCTCCCTTTCGGGTACGGTAGGTTAGTAGCAGCAATTAGTAACAAACGAACTGTCCATAACATATTTGATTGCCGAGAAACACTGAACTATCAAACTATGGGTTGCAACCGAAACAAACGCCAACGATACAGATTGTGCTAATATGGTTTTCTACTAGACTGGTGTAGGTACGTGCTGTGTCGGGAGCAGCTAATCATTTGAAATTCTTAAGTATTAAACAACGTATCTACACCTATTATCGATTAGTTAATGCAGTTCAATGAGTAGGGTACAAATTTGGGATACTGACTGGGTCCCCTGCATTATTAATGATAACAAATTTAAGTTTTTTTTAGCTCAGATCCTCCCATTGCCTGTGACACTCACCAATACTGAATAAAGTAAGAAAATTTAACCTTAGGTTTTCTGCAACATATGTAATATACTTCTTACCTAGATACCAGTATGTCTGAAGTATAACTATCTCATTCTTAATAGCAGGTAATTCTACATTATCATCCCCAAACAGACTGCTTCGAATACCGTTTTCATTTGTCTGATTGTTACGGAAAGACTGAAAAAAAAAATATATTTACAATTGAATTACATGTACATAAACAAAATTATTATTCAATCAACATCTGTCGGCTAACCACAAGTTACAGCCTACGTTTAGAAAAAAAAGTTCTGTAACAACAACAACAACAACAGTCGCTGCTTTAAAGTATGAATGACATGGGTCACATAGGATCTCGACACTAACCATATGAAATGGAGTACTTTACTTACATAATCTGCATATGTGAAACGGAAATACTCGGTTTGGCACCCCATTTTATTCATTGACGAGTTACTGATATTCCGATGTTTAATTCTCTATACATTCCACGTTCCAACAACATAATAAAGCCTCTTTTTTGTTTGTTTATTTGCAAGTAAGCATTCTGTTTTTAATTGACTTTTATTTTGATTCAGTAGGCTATTTTCAGTAATCAAGCAAATGTTGTCGAATCTAAACGGACTGGTAAATTATGGCTTTAGCCAGTGCTCCTGGTAAATTGTATTTCCTCCAAAGCAACAATCGCCCTGGACGTGGAAAACGTCGTAGAAAACGATTTAATTTGCTAAATAAGAAAAAAACATTAAGTAAATCGCAGGTTCAGGACTGGTCACGGAGCGGTTGCTACAAGTTCAAAATTCTAAATTCGGAAGTAGATGCCACGGCCCGTATCAGTATGGGTCAGCAGTAGGATCTCGGACTTTGGTTTCAAAGGTCGTGGGTTCGATTCCCCACTCAAGCAGTCTGACATATAATTCCAAAACACAACGTAAATAGGCTTGCGTCTGCATTCATCATTAGTAGGTTATTGCTCTTAGTAGGTTATTGTTCACAGACGTTAACGGATCATATCTTATGCACATATTTTTACGTCAGTCGAACGTCTAATTTACTGCTCTGTACCGCTGTATCAAGGCATATTTTCGCTTGCTTTACTCACTCAATCGGTGTATCCTCTGACTAATTGTAACTTGTGCACGCCTATTCCTTCGTTTCTTTTTGTAATCACCTTGTCACTTTATTACTGTCGCCCAATTTCGTCTACCTGTAATTTTTAACTAAAATTTGGCCATCGTTGCATCATCATTCCCGCAGGACCACGTCGGATTCATTACTGGAGTATAGACGCTACGCTACACAGTTCTAGTCGCTCAGTTATGCCTTCCAACTCCCTAAACCGTTCGACTGCGTAGATGGTGCTACATTGGTACATTCGTGGAAAGTTGCCTTAGCGGCGACAGGCTTTTTTAAAAATACAGCTTCCTTTGGTATCATAGGCCGAAGGTCTGACTTCTTAAGGATCACCTCTTTGAACCAACTCACCTCAGAACACTTATTGATCACGAAATCAGGAGGGAGATATTTATAAACCATAAATTTCAGTAGGAAAATGTATCACTGTAAGGCTAACAATGAACGAAAAAGTGTCAATCTCAATTTTTGTTTGGGTTTGATTTCTTTTTTGGAGGGTCAAAATTCCTCTCGGCAATCGAAAATAGGCTTAAACACCAGTTGGGATATATTTTCAGTTTATATACCTGTTTTCAACCTGCAGGTGCCTTAGTTCAACAGAATAAAATGCTCAAACCCGACTAGCAACCAAGCTTATTGCATCTTTTTATTGACACAAGGTCAGTTATTACGTCTTTTAGGTGTTGCCATCTTTGTTCAAAACGGGATATTCTTGTTATATTAATAGTTACCCTTGTTGATCCACCAACCCCATCCGTGCCGCGCAACTACCTTGATTGCTTGTACTGTGGTATCTTACCAAATCTGGTGATAGTCCAATTAAGTATCCAGGACTGAAACTATTGCTCTTATTAAATGCCAGTTGCAGCAAGAGATCTGTACATGGATCTAAAACAGGGAGACGAAAGTTGTTTGGTAGGAAAAAAATGAAAATAAAACATGAATCAAATTTTTCAACAAACTGACACCAAAAAATAAAAAGTAACCTACTTTTTATGCTATGAACTGACTATTTGCTTTTACCGAAGTATACGTTTAATGAAAATCTGCCACTGATAATTAATCATTACACAAATTACTTCTTTAAAAACTGAAATTTCTTAATAAATGTATGGAGACTGAAAGAGCAATACTGGTGCAGTAGCAAATTGTCAATCCAAAACAGCATTACTCTGAATTTTATGTACTACTACGTAGACGTTGCTTTCCTGATATTTTTTTAAAGTCAGATTACCTTTTATTATTTTATAAGTTGCAATGAATGGGCGGAATTTAAAAAATGAAAGTGGTAAATGGTGGACTTAAAAAAATTCTGTTGCAAATCACGTGACAGATTTACACCAATCTACTTGAAATACAATTTTTAAAAACATTGATGATGTTTTGTTGCTAACGTAAAACGAAAATAAGTAAAATTTCCCTTTGAAATATTCACGAATGCATCGTGGTTAAAAATGATTTACAAATTGCGAATAAAGTTTTAAAAGTTACAATACAAAATTGACAGAAGAAAGTCATAAATAAATTGACAAAAGATTTACTCATTAAAAAACTTACCAGACCTGATGGTATCGTAAAAAGTACAAGATAATGGAATCTCGCCTAACCCTTCTGCAGTTCTTTTATCTGTAAAAAATGAAGGATAGGTCAGATACATAAATGTATGCAGAAATAAAGTCTTGTTGTATTTCGATTGCAAGGTCAATGGTGAACGTTTAAAAAAAGAAAATACAACCCCCACGCTTGCAGTACGTTAAAAAAAACGTTTCACGAACTTTTTAATCTTTCCTTTGTTTTCCTTTGAGGCTACCAAACCTAAGATTTAAAAATAAAATAAAAAAAAATCATACAATACCAACCAAAGGTCAGTATTGTTGCTATAAATTTTGGCTGTCAGCCATTCAGACCAATGGAGCAGCCGCAAATGACGTCATATTGGCTACGAGATAGCATCTGGAGGGCATAGCTACAAGGTGCACTAGATTAAAATGTAAGGGAAAACAACGGCACTTCTAGTCAAGACAGTGCTTTGAGAGCAGATTTCTTATGCTTAAAAAAACGTTGTTTCCTCCAACAACAAAAATCGCGCGTTATCGGCTTACGAAATCAAGTCTAATTGAATTGGCTTCAGCAAGACGACCTTCTTTCTCCCCTCCAGTGCCCCTTGCAGCTTACCCAGTTACTGGCTCCACCATAGAGTTACATACAATAATACTACGTTATGTCACTGCTCTATAAACACCAATTAAACCTTTGATATATCACCAAGGTCAACCAAACGAAGACAAGGAATTATTGAATACTATATCAAATTATGGAAAAATAGCATGGTATGCTATGTGTAACTGAAATGCAAATTAATTTGCGACGTAGACTGCCCGTACTGATCAGTTGAGTATTTTTTTTTTGTAGGAATAGAAGCAGATGTTTTCCGAGTGGAATTTCCTTGGGAAATTTGTGATTTCTATCACGCACGTCCAAGTTCCCGTATATTTGTTTGGGATGAATTCCATGTATATCAGAGCTCAAAATTATGGATACTTTTTTTTAAATTGGAGGCTGCAGTTTAACAAGCAGTCATTTTTTTTATGCGATCCATGAAGAGACCGGTCGGAATGTGTGTCCAGAATTGGTTACACCATCCAACTGTACTCGGATCTAAGCCCAGTAATGATTGAAAATCTGATAAATATGCAGGAAATTTCATGTATACGATCACGTATCCCATTCAGCTACAAAGATGAGTGACGGTGCTTGTGAAAATTGGATTGAGACTTCAGTAGAACAAGCGGCCATTCGTACTCTGCCATCCATGAAGAGATTTGTAGTTACGATATAGTACTCCGAAACCGTTAAAAATGAGTGTCCAGGAACAATCCTTCTAGCATTGAACGCGGATCTCTTCCCAGTTGTGATTGCAACTCTAACCATGCCCACACATCTATAGCAAACTGTCCCGAGGCATAGGAATATGAGTATCACCGTGTCAGTTTGTGAGATAATTACTGTAAGCAGGTGGTGGCTAGAAAATCCAATTCGTGACCACTTGCAAATGTACAACTCTTTTAGGTGGTGATGTTCCTATCTCTTATTTTTAGCCATAAGTCCTGAAGACAAAGCACAAAAACTAGCAGATGAAAGTAAACTGTATATGTATCAAAGTCGTTATTTTAACAGTTTTAATAAACAAGGTCAACAATCAATCACTAGCAATGATTGACTCTTGACCTTGTTTATTGAAACTGTAAAATAGTGAGTTTGCTACACTTTTGGGTGACAGTAATGTAAGCATATTGGAGAAAATCTTTACCTTCCTCCCCGGATAATACAGAATATTCAAATATTAAAAGGGTCCTAATTTTTTTTTATTTTTGGTGATTTGGTTGGAACACTATTTCAAAATGAAGAAAGATTTTAAATGCATTCACAGTAAAATTAATAGATTTGGTTACACAGTTTTATGTCAGATTGGTACAGTTTTACAAGCAGAACGGACATCTTGACAAGATTTAGATTAGGGGTTTGAATAATATCTCTGTAATGTGTGGTGCAGTGGCAACCCGGACCACTGCACTGTGACTGAGGTTAGCGCTAATGACCAAGCTGTCGACGCGCCATTAAGCCTCATCTCCCCCCCCCACATCTTGTTTTTTTGGAGACATGTGCTTTAGATGTCTATGGGGTTGAAATGTGCATCGAATGTAAAAAAAAAGAAGTAGGGTGTATAGCAAGATCTTATCTTTGGTGAATTAAATGATGTTAGGTAAAAACAAAAAGTCAACAAATCATATGGCACGTGCAGAAGCAGGAATGTTGGCACGGGATTTAATGGTGCTACAGAAAAAATGGTTCTGAATGAAACTCTTTGCAAAAGAAAAAAATAAGTAGTGGAGAAATGCTTTGGAACAGAAACTTGGAAACGGATGGCGGAAAGAATATTAGAAAAAGTGTTGATGGATAGGAAAAAAGCAAGACTCCAAAAGAGTTAAAATAAATAATGATCCTTTTCGTACAACACTGGCTGTAATTCCACAGCTTGATGTGAATATTATAGAAAACCCATTATGAGTTATGTGTGGAAGGTTGCAAAATATGTCGTCCATTCATATGTTTGGCAACGAAGGTTCTTTCTGCAGTTTGTAGGCTACTTTGAGCTGCAATCTAATAATTGAAAATTCTAAGTTCGTAATTAATGTTAACAATGGCTGGCCCGAAATCAGAGTAAAAACAGCAATTTTATAGCATTGTTAGGTTTTTAATTCTTTTGTTTTCTTAATGCTTTTTCAGATCTGTACGTCGTATTTGTTACTTTGTACTGATGCAAAACATGTCGTTGGATTAAGTGTTTGTTTGTAGTTATACTCCACTTGAACCAAGGTACCTGAAAAGATGAGTGTACCGCCAAAAGAACTTGAATTAAATTGCTCTTTCATTAAGCCTATTTTCATCGCTGTAACTTGATTTTATGACCTTCAAATACGCGTAAAACTGCCCTAAAAATGCTCATGACGTCTAAGTTTCATAAGGCAAACTAATCAGAAATTAACTTTTCCTCAACAAACTTCGGCCTCCTAACATAATCATATGCCTGACCATACTATGACGTCATGAGCAATTTTCAGGGCAGTTTTACACGTAGTTGAGGGTTATAAAATCAAGTTACAGCGGTCAAAATAGATCTAACAGACGCACTATCTGATTATCCTTTATTTGGTACTATGTAATCTTTATAGGTTCCGTGGTTCCAGATGATTAGAGGCATTCACACACACATACGCACGCACATCGTACGTTTTTAATTATGTAGATAAAAAAGCTCCTGAAATTGTCATGTGTAAACTGTATTTTCAGGTTGTCCTTATTTCAATAAAAGGTTTTTCCTTTGTGCTTTATTCGGGGGTTTATTTTCAAACCTACTTATAGCAACAGAAGTACGAACCAGAGTTACCATGTCTGGCACTTCAACCAAACTGGAAAGGGGTGTAGTTATGAAAAAATACGGTGCCTTATTCCATTGTATTAAATAAATATACACAAATTAATGTAAATTCTATAAAAGAAAAAGGAACACAAGCAAAACAGTGGAAATCATACACTAGAAATACGGTTTCGTTATAGGAGCATGATCCGGATTTGAACTGGCAACCAATCCGTCGTAAGATCACCGCCTTAATTGATAGCCCACTCGAACACCGGTCCCAAGGTGCCCGCAGAATGGCCAAAAATTGGCTCGTAAACTTAAGGGCAAAATGGTACCGTACATGAAATTGAAACGAATACACGGATAGCTTTGAGGAAAATTGAAAATACTAAACTAAATTACCTTTACTGAAGGAAACTTTCATAGGTTTTTTTATCCATTCATTTTCTCTATTTCAATCTGTACTTTTCTATATGTGTAATAGAGCTAAGCCTGTTAGCCTATCTTGGGCCATGGTTTTTGCAGAACCATGGTTGTGCCCCACGTGGGAGAATTCTCCACTCCATCCCTTGCCATGTTGGAAAGGAAAGTTTAAATATTAAAATCTTGCCTAGGGTTGCCTTGACCGGTCCACACTTCCACCTCCTATACTTTCAATGGCCTTCATAGATAGCCGAAGGAGTATTGCCATATCAACAAAGGGGTTGTATTAGTTTTCTGGGAAGAATTGGGTTTCCAGTTCGAATCCGGGCCACTCCAACAAAATTAGGTGCATTTGGCTTGCTTGTTGTAGTACGTTAAATACATATGTCGTTAAAATGCATGTAGAAAGACTATTGTAAAATTAAAACTTTTGGTAAGTTATATCATTTTGAATTGGCGTGTTTCTAGGTACCTGAGCTATCTTCAGTAATCGGGGATCATGCCTTCACCATTTTTCTGACAACCTTCATGTTCAGATATGGTGGATGTGTGTATTTGGTGGATGTGTACCTTGTAAAAACTCTACATTAAACGAAACACTAACTGCAATGCAGGAACACGAACGAGGTATCAACTCTGTCTAGGCATGAAAGGCTTATTACGTGTGTATTTTTTTAAATAAGTCACACAGTTAGCGGCTGCACCATAAATAGTAAATCCAAAGATGGTTCACAGAGGCTATTACTGATGTTCCATATTTATCCAGTTTAAAAAAAAAACCATGTCTCGTGATCGAAATCTGAAAATCTAGAAACTGTAATGGGGCTCTTAAATGTACTCTGCATTAGTTATCATTGATGACGTTAAGGCTCCTATGCCTAGTGTGGTAACCTAGCAGCACGTGGCAGTATTAAGATTGCTGAAAAACGAAATCCTGGATTTAGTAATTGTCCCCCCCTAATTCAAGGACTACCACGGATTTACATATCAAATCGCAGATTATGATTAAGGCCGTCCTACCATCTCATAAAGCATTTTACTTTCCTATAGGAATCAGACATTACCTTTAACTAGAATAGTTTGCGAGTTAATCCCATCGTGAATCACTTGTAATTTCAGCGTAGCATTTTCGACAATCACCATTCCTTGTTTGCTATCACCATCATAATATATCTGGCCATAGTAGCTTGATTGGGAAAATGGAGCTGTAATTTGCATTTCAGCTTGGAAATAAGAAGGAATTTTGGGTACAGCAGGTATGTCTGTCAAATCTGAAAAGACAACAAATTCTCGATTGTTGAGAACATTCATTTTTATAGTTTGGCGATGATAAAGACCTCCAAAAAAATTCTGTTAACACGTCACGCATGCATTCATAAATGTGACACTGATAACATTACGGTATTAACAAACGGGTTAATGTAATTCCACTTCAGGAGTATTCCTAGATAATTTTTGTTGTAATTGTTTATTGTCAGTTGAATATAGGTAACAGACTATCCATCGTAATTTGTCTTTTTTGTTTATGTCAGTTGAGACTATGAGATGTTTTCAGATTTAGTCATATGTTTCGTTCAAATGTCCATGCGACTAATAGACCACAGTGGATGCAACCTTCCAAGAGAAAGGCGAAGACAAAGCAAATAAAATACTTTCGCCCTGGGACCATGGATGCAACCTTCCATGGTCCCAGGACGAAAGTATTTTATTGTTCTACAAAGTATTGTTATTTGTGATCCACTGCAAGTCAATTGGTCCTATGAGCATTTGGAGTCAACATGTGACTAAACCAAAACTATCCTTACTTTAACTAGCATCCAATTATTAACAATTATTACAAATTTCAGTTGTTTTGCTTTTCAATGGCTAGACAGAATTGACGGAGGTGGACCGTTTCTATTTATGCATCACGTTAGTTTGTAATTTCAGCTAAGAACTTCATGAGGACTGGTTAACAAATACTTACAATTTACAACAATTTACTATTTCTATTTACTGGTAATCTACGGTTCTATTTTTCAGTGTACTTAGTAGATCCTGACAGTACATTCAGGATATTTAGGGCAATATTTACTTATGCAGTCCTTTGAAGAGATTGAATTTTTACGAAATGAGGTAAAGCTTTCAAAATTATGACAGTAATTGAAAACATTTCTGATTCTTTTCAGATAAATATATTTTTAAGGTCGTTTCGTTAAGTTGTAGATATTGTTCCGCAATTCGTTTCCAATTTTATCAATTGTATTTCATGGGTTAGACATGATTCTAAAAGGTATGTTTTAACTAAAATGTACATGACCTCCTCATTACTACTAGATGAGGTCGACGCAAAACTAGATGCATCACGATATCAACAAATGGCACCAATTCCTATTCTGTTTTATTGCCAATATACCCGCTAATGATATTATAAGGGATGTTGTTGATTACAAAGTCAAATAGATAAAGACACCAGTATTATAATGGAACTATTCTATTAAAGTATTGATTTTGGTATAAAAAACCAATATTGTAATAAATCTGTTCCAAAAACCTCTCGAATTACTAATATGGTGCTAGCAGACAATACTTATGCTATTTCTGTTCCCAACATAACCTCTAAAAATCAATACAGCGTTCAAACTTCGAATGACACCTGTAGTTCGGAAAACAGGACATGGAAGAAATTTGTAACGGTGTTTATTCTCACTTTCAAGTTACTGTCATTAGGGTACATAACCTAATCTCGAACTGAGGGTAATTGTATCGTTGATTTGGCTTATGTAATATATTGTGTTATTTATTTGATATTACGTGAAACCTGCTAAAAGAATCATTCTGTGTAACCTTGTTGTACATAACCTAATGTCTGGTTAATGTCCATGGTCCTGCTGCCATACTCTTTCACAAAAGGGAGTCATATTTTTCGCTGGAGCCACACCTGTGGCGCTATATGGAACTTACCAATGAGGTATTGTTAATAACATCACATCATGGGATATATCCTAGGGCGTAAAGGAGCCGTAGTCAGTTCAATCCTCAATTGGGGTCTGGAGCACATCTTCACCCAACCTTTGCCTCCATGGTTGCCTAAGTGGTTTATGGCCATCTTATTTTGTTCTGTGGCCAAAGGAAGACATGCCTCTCCAGGCTCTAATGTAACTATCTTCTTCTACTACTCAAGAATTCCTTCTAGTTCTTCAAGCTTCTTCAAGAGTTGTGAGAGTGCTTTTTTTATCTGTTGTGTCTGAGTTCTATTAATTATGCAATGAATTTTAATACTATGATGAATAATTTTAAGGGGAGTAATGTTCTACCCCTGTGGCTTCTGACTTTCCTAGAGTTTTGGAACAGACCCAACTCTTATTTAATCAAAAGCTTGAAAAGGCTTATTTTTAGACTTAATTTGTACTTTGTTTTAATACTGAGAAAAGAAATTGACTATCACTTTATTGTAACTTGATTAAACCTAATATACTACCAGTTAAATAAATACAGATTCAAACCTATTTACGTTGCCTTTTGGACTTAAATGTGGCACTACTTGAGCTCAGGCACTGTGACATATAAGTCCTAAACGCAACGTAAATAGGTTTGCGTCCGTATTTATTTAACCCGTATCGAGCACTGGCTTTCTGTACTGTTTAAGGCTACCAGTTATCAGTAATCAAGATAAAATTGGAAAGATTAACACTATGGCTTCAACTATTAGTACTGGTTCACCAACAATTGGTGGAAGACTTGCAGCAACCTTTCCTCCACTACCAGTTTTATCTAGTTATTTTTTCTGCTACCAAATTTGAAGGTAGCAATTTTACCACCGAATTCTAGTGCACCACTTTCTATTAGTATTTCAGCTACACAGGATGTAGGTTTCCAGACTCGACTCTTTAGTTAATACTCTTATTAAGCAGGACAGAAAGCCGACGGCTCAACAAGGGTAAAATAAAACCAGGTGCAAACCTATTTACATCGCCTTTTACGTATATGTCGCACTGCCTGAGCATGGAATCGAAACCACGACCTTTGAAACTAAAGGCCAAGGTCCTACCGTAAACCATACTGAGACGGCCTTGTCAGTATGGCTCAGTGATAGAACCTTGGCCTTTGATTTCAAAGGTCGTGGGTTCGATTCCCCTCTCAGGCAGTCCGACATATAAGTCCAAAAGGCAACTCAAAAAGGTTTGCATCTGTATTTACTTTATGCTCCACAGCAAGACTTAATTTTCACCTTTAACTCCGATCGTTTCTTCAAGCGTTCCTAATCGAGCCTCTAGACCATTCTGTCAGCATTCCATATAAAGCCTTTAACCGCCCTCCACCACTATTTTCACCTGACACTTTATCTTGGACTAACATTAGCGATATAGTTCAAGTTCAAACAGTTTTACCTGAAGATCCATTCTATCAACTTTTAAACAGTCAACCAGTGCCAACCACAATTTCAACCTCGGTATTTTATGGAGTTATACCCCTTTTCACTAAAACAGCGTCCGGTATTGGTAATCAACGAACAGTGGCGGGCCAGTTGCATTTGGACTTGACTAACACATTTGATGCACTGGAAAATATTGTACGAGGCTCAAGGGTAGGATTGCCGTGCCTTTGTATCACTAATGTTGTAAATTTGACTGTTACTTGACCAAACAGTATCTTATAATTATTGCTAGTTTCAATCTAAGTGTATTTCAACCTTCATTTGTGAATGCAAAGCCTGTATCTAGCGTTGATATAATTACGTAAACAAATGCCTGAACTGCAAGCATTGTGAATTCAAGAATTCAATTGTATTAATGTGAAAGTTTCCCCTCCGCATTTATTAAAATGTTGGAGCGTATTTTGACATTTAGAGAAGTTAGTGAATTGCAATTTGTACGTCAAACTGTGCCTCATAGCTGAGGGCGTTGCCGTTGATTGGTGCCTTGACTTTCCAACTTTGGTCATATTGCTCCATTCTACAGCAATATGCCCAATGATTTGGCTTCTATTGCAAAACCTGAACTGCTTTTCCAACTCTTAAGGTTATTTCCACGTTGCGTAATAAACCAGAGTACTAACATCATTTTCTGTGTTTCCTTACTGTCTTCACCTGCATCTGACGTTTGCCTGCATGGTTGTAAAATGTTGAGGGACAAAACAATTAAAATCTCCCTTCCTTTACTAATGCGAATACCTAAAGTCTAAGTAATGTAGGCTAAATGTTAAAAACATGCAGAGCATTGGTAAATCGACACACAATTCGCTGTAAATCATAGAGGACAAAAGAAACACCACTGAACAACAACAAAAATCCTTCTGTAAAATAGAAAATATTCGGAAGGGCTTTAATATTTACGTGACAAGGACTCTAACCAACGTATTTATTGCTCAGACACTCCTATAGTCTACGCTATCTCTCCTAGGCCGTTTGACAGTTATGACTTACAAAAACCCAGTACGAAAGCTAAACAATCCTAGCCACTATCCCAGTGGTATCCGGACAAAATCCCCCTGGACAAAATCCCCCTGTACAGAATCCCCCTGGACAGAATCCCTCCGGACAAAAATCCCCCCAGACAAAATCCCGCTGGTCGTCGGACAAAATTCCCCCGTTGTTGTAGGACAAAATCCCCCTTTTCTGTACGTAATTCACGCGCCGATAAGGACAACACGAGTACCAGCTGTCTTACTGCAAAGTAAGTATGCATTGTGCCTGCGCAGAGTTGCTTAGTTAACGATTTTAAGTTTTATGTGAAATTTTGGTAACATATATAATAACCTTTAGTACGACGTTTTGCATTAAATAAACGCATGCAGTGGAAGATGAGGTCTTTTTATATGACCGACAGTTCGGTTAGCATGACTACAATTACGTTAATAGGCCTTAATTTCAGGTGTGACTCGTTACAAATTTAACACAAGTGACAATTCGCGTAAAATTGTCTTATATATTTAATTAACTTTTAGCCCAAACCAATTCCTACGCTTTAATTATTAACGATGGCATAAATACAGTTTTCTGTTATTTTCTCGAAATGAATTTTGGCGCAGTTAAGGCCCTTTGGCTAAACACGGCAGTACAGTGCAAGCCTCGAACTTTACATTTACCAATAGTACACTGATACTCAGGGCTAGGGCGAGAAATGGTGTTTTCATTCCCAGACCCCCCCCCCCCCCCCGCTTTGGGGCCAAAAGTATACCGGAGCCCAGACAAAAACTCCATTTTTAAGAAGCTGCAATGCAGACGGCTACTGAAGTACTGGGAGAAGAACTAACACTGAATTGTTGTTTTGCAGATCTGGGCCATTATAAGAACGAGTGGTGGAGTTCCAACTCTAAACCCACATTAGGGAGGAAAGGTGAAAGGCCGGTATGGTAATGACACTACACTACTCCTTTTCCCTCACCAGCTTTCTACCTGCCCACCCTAATGTCGGGTCATAGTTGGTTTCTCCTGTTCGTTCTATAATGGTCCAGCTCTATTACCTAACTCAAAATACTAGATGGATTAGTATTTTTACCAACTGACGATGTAGTTCACGGTGTGGAATATCTTTAGTCTCTCCAGGTAACCCCTCCCCTCCTCTCCGAAAAAAGAAAGAAGAAAATATGTTGACTTACAAGCTAGACGTGATGCACCACTAGACAGATTTTTATCTAGTGTTGGCTACGCCATCCGTTTTGACGGTTGTCGTCAACTGACGAAATAATTTTAAGATATATAAATTTTTATTAAATATATATTTTATTAAAACATGATAAAAATTTAGTAAAAATAATATTTTGTTTATGGGGGATTTTGTCCTAACATATCTTTAGGGAGGGGGATTTTGTTCAGGGGGATTTTGTCCGGCATTCATTCCAGTAGGGGGGGGATTGAGGATTAATGGCGCGTCGACAGCTTGGTCATTAGCGCCAACCTCAGTCACAGTGCAGTGGTCCGGGTTGCCACTGCACCACACATTACAGAGATATTATTCAAACCCCTAATCTAAATCTTGTCATACAGCTGTACCTCCTGCAAAAATTGAAAAAACACCGGACAGGAGGACAGACTTATCGCCCAATTGACGCACAATGTCATGCGGAAGATGGAAACGACGACGAAAACCATCAAGATGGCAACAATCAACAAGGAAGTGCCGGACCGTAAGTGGTCATTCCAGTAGGGAGAGGAAATGCTATTGCTATTAATGCAAAGTAAATATACACGCAGCAGTGGCTCACATGAATGATACCTTAATCATTATATAATTATACACAACCTGCTGTAAATCATACAAGAGTAAAGCAAACGCAGTAACGAAAACCATAAACTAAAATAGCTGTTTAGTTTTAATTTTTGGCTCTGCGCTATTGTGTTTTGTTTTCTGTATTAGTATTGATAACTCTAACCTATAAAGGGGAGATAAACTAGGTCAATCGGCGCAATGTAGGCTTTGCGAGGGTGCCTCTGCGACCCAGTTAAAAAAAAACCGTGGTGAGTCCCTTAAAGGGGTTAAAGCTTTAGCCTACCCGGACCACTGCACTGTGACTGAGGTTGGCGCTAATGACCAAGTTGTCGACGCGCCATTAAGCCTCAATCCCCCACCCCCAAAGGAGTGCTACACCCAATCCTGTTACCGAATTATGGACACACGTAAAATAATATAAATTACCTCTCTTGACATTCGTCTGAAGTGGAATGGGTTAATGGCCACTTATTCTTTTGGAAGTCAGGTCTTCCACAAGGGCAATATTTACTCGATATCATACAAAAACTTACCATTACTAAGATGGTATTAAAAAAAAACCACGCAGGTCATGGTTAAAAGTAGATAAACCCAACTCGTCAGAGAAATCCTCGTAGTTCGTTTCTGAATGTGAAATGAAAGACAAGAACACAAACACAAAATCGTGCATTTTGACACTTCCAGCATTTAAAGTAACCAAGTAATATCGGCTTATTTTTATTTAGCTAAACAGTACCTTAACAATCGATTTACGTTACTGACGGATTTTGGTTATTTAAAAAAAAATCTATACTCTACTATTCCCCTACGTAAATTGACGCGTGGACCAATTAAAATTAAATGTTGCTGTGGAGACACAATATGGGGAAGCCGGTCTACGAAATTCCGCAGCCAGGAGTGCCCCATGAGTTGTTGGGATGAAATAATTCGCCCTTTTCGGCGTATAAACCAATCAACGCAATGCAGGGAAGAATCGGAGTATGGAAAATGCAGTTACTAAACAATTTGTCAACTGGTCACTACCAGAACTTAGAGGTGGCCAAAATCGTTACCACTGGAAAAAACAATCACCATGAGAAAAATAAATAAAAATCAGCTTACATTTACCCTTTATCCCGAAAAATCGCTCAATATTCTTCGACCTGATCCCTGTATTAAGGTTTGGGTAGATTATTTTGTATATTTTGTATTTTGTAAAAAAGCAAACGTAATCCCACAGTGAGGTAAGTAACATGGCCGATTGTTGAGGTGTTTTCAAGAAATACCGTTCTTGCTTGTAATTTTAAATATTGGAGTTATCAAAGTGCAGATTTTTTTTTTGCTTGCAAGTTTTAATAAATGTCTTATGGTATTTTGTGTGTTCGATGATTTTGAAAAAAAAATTAACACATTGAGACTCGAAAATTAAAAGACTTATTCATGTTTATGAGAGAGTTCATTTGGAGCCAGCCCCAGTGATCTTTGTGATGAACTTGATGTTTCCACATTCTAGGAAGATATTTTACGCTGCATATATTCTCAGAAAATATGAAATTTATTAAATGAATTTCAGGCATTACCCTGAACGCTTTTTCCTTTTACCTAACAATGCTCATTAACCAACAAGAATCTTTTAACTTGCGTCGGCAGTTTATTGCTTTGTTTTGTGTTTCTCTGATATGACGATGACATTTATTTCTGATTCTTTAATTTATAAGGTGTACAGGTTAACATGTTCACAAAACAAGTATGAATCATTCGGACCATCTGTTGCAGACGGTATCCGGAAAAAACGCCCCCCTCCCAACAAAACACCCACAACAAAATACCAACAGGGAAAAACGCCCCTAGGATAAAACGCCCCCAAGTAGGGGAAAACGCCCCAGTGATGGTCATAAACTGGGCCTCAGATTTAAGACGGGTCATTTATACGAACAGTAGTTTGCTTCAGATAACTTAATGCTCTAAGAAATGTAGGCAATCTTCTTGTTTTCTCTAAACAGCATTTAGGTGGTGGGGGTTGCTAGTAGAATGGAATTTGGCTGAAATAGTTTTTCTCTGTTTAGGAGTTGCAAAGATACAGAATTTGAGTTAAAACATAGTCGTGAGACCTTGCTCAAAATAGTGTTATTGTGTGGCATGTAGACAAGTGCGTCGTAACAAGGTCACAAAACTTATTACGGTGGTAAGGAGCTGGTTTTGCTTTCAGTGTTGCATGCTCTGTGGGTACCTACAGTTATAATATGTGCCGATAAGACGTTTGTGGTGATTTTAACCGAGAAATAGTAAGGCATGAAGTTCACTTCTGATTTAAGTAATGAGGCATTCAAAAATGGAGTGATATCAAACCTAAAATAAAAGAATGTTGTAGTTTAGTTTGATTTATTGCACTGGAAACGGTAATAGGGTTGGAACGTTTAGCAAAATTGTCGCCCCAATTAATTATGATGGTAGTTAATTGAAGTTAAAGTTTAGTGGAGGAAAAAAGAAGGAAGGGAATTCTAATTCGTATGTTATTTTAATAAAATATACGAAATTAAATAACAGGCTCCTGAATGACTTCAAGGAGTAATTTAGTAATTTAGTACGGCCTGTTTACGCCAGTTGGCGCAGTAATGTTGTACATGCGGAGAGCTACTTACAATCGACACTGAAACTTCTAATGCAAAGCAGGAGTGTTCTAGGCCGGCATCCCTCTATTTGGTTATTGACTAGGGCAACTTACGAACGTATAATCATCTGTCTGTTTGTTCTTTGCTTTTACGTCGTTTAGACACCTTCGTAAACACAAGTATCTAAAATTAGCTTTGAAGACGTAGCAAACGATTCTAACCGTTTCGTACAGAGAAGGATCAATATAAAAAAAAATTCCTATACCACTGTACACGATCCTGAATTAGCAGTACAGTTGTAATTACGGAAACGTATTCCAGTAAGTTTCCTAGTTTTTCGTGGTTTAATGTATAGGGTTGTAAACCATTTTCACGCAACAATCTCAACAAGCACAGAAATACGAGCACTTATTAAAATTGGTAATGTTGAAGAAGACGCGCGGAGCATGTATACGAAGATATAATCTCTATAGGCGCTAATTCTTACCGCATCATAACAATCAGTCTTTCTTGTTAATCGGTATTTATTGAAAATTGGCGTTTGTTGCCATGAAGTTGTTGTAAATTCATTGTTTTTCCGACCCTGTCGCCGTCCTTAATAAAGCGTTAGGTGTCCGCCATTATGACAAGAATCTCCAGGAGAGAGTAATCGATAATAGTTCAATCGACGAGCTGGTAACTTTTATGATATTTAATGCGTTCAGATTTTTTCCAAATTACCTGCCTCGCTCGCGCTGCCGCGCTCGCTGCAGCTAAACATATAACATCAGAAAACGCAACCAAAAACCTTGTCCGGCCAGATATAATTTCCGTGTACTATGTTCTGGTCGAAATTAGGTTTTCTCGTTGTCGACCGGCAACCACAATGGCGGACACGCGACGCTCTTCAGCGATGAAAACACACCAGAAAAAAAAAAGAATTTGCACGTTTTATTAACAATCTAAATGAAAACGAATTGTTACAGACATAGGGCCTTAGGGCTTCGGGCAGATGACCAGGAGTGGTTAACGCTCGTTAAACCCTTTAACCCTTTTTTAATAAATCCCGATTGTTGTCAGACGGTAAGAAGTGACACCTTTAGAGATAATATATTCGTGCATAATCTCCGCGCGTCATCTTCAACATTTCCTTAAAATTATTCTATATTTTGTCGATCTACTTTCGCTTTTGCTGTGTTGAAATTATTAACCTTATTCTATTTGCTAATTTCTCTACCTAAAGTAATAAGAAAATAGGAAGATTCTTACCTTCTGCTACAGATTGATGGAAAGTAATTACCATAGTAAGAATAGATACAGCAACATTCCAGTGTGATTCAGCCATCTTGCTTACGGAATTTCTAAAAAAAAAAGAAAATGTGGAGGATACATTTAAGCGATAGTTTTAAACGAAGCAAGCAGTTTGCATTAAAGATTGGCCTTGTGGGGATACACAATACACTAGTCTGAGAAAGAAAGAAAATACTACTTCCCCGACTGGGACTCGAACCCAGGACATTCCGTTTACTGGCCAGCTGCCTTACCACTGCACTACCGGGGCTACCAGAGCACCCGGCTAGTAAACGGGCTGGCCTGGGTTCGAGTCCCAGTCGGGGCAGTAGGCTTTTCTTACTTTCTCATACTAGTGTATTGTGTATCCTCACAAGGCAAGGCTTTAATGCAGACTGCTTGCTTCATTTACCTTCTACCTTGTGATTTCTTTCTTTAATTGATAATTTTAGTGAACCTCCGTTAAAATAAAGCGTACCTAATATGACACGTAAACGAATACTAGC
>JAHWFP010255690.1:0-23757 GCA_023313725.1 Lithobius niger
AGGCGTCTTGGTCTTGGCTGTACATCTCTGGCTTCGTACAGACCTGAGTTCGAGCCTGGTTAAGGGAAGTGTATATGAAGTTGTTTCCCATCCGTTGTGCGAGGGTTTCCTCCAGGTACTCCAGTTTCCTCCCTCATGCAGCAAAAAAACAACTGACACGATGCTGGTTCCTCCAACTTACTTACTGGCCGATACCTCCTACTCTATTCTTATCACACAAATATAGGCCTAATCGCCCAAACAAAGGTCTAATTACCAAACATAGGCCTAATCACACAAATGCAGGCCTAATCACACAAATAATCTTGCACGCCTAGTAATCGTGCACACAAGTAATCTTGCAGATGATTCCGCTTTTCGTAAGAAATGAAGTAAGAAAGTAAGTAAGTAAGTAAGTAAGTAAGTAAGTAAGTAAGTAAGTAAGAAATGAAGTTTCTGTGTCTTGGTATATAGAACGGTAATTCGTTCTTTGGGCCCATAATACCGAACGCAACAGAGCAGCGTCATGTGACGTCATATTGGCTGCAAGAGAGATAGCTGCAAGGGGCACTAGATTGAAATGGAGGGTTAAACAACGGCTCTTCTAGTCAAGGCAGTGCTTTGAGAGCGGGTTTCTTAGGCTTAAAAAAACCGTTGTTTTCTCCAATCCCTTACGCTGGGAGGTTGTCATCGGAAAATAAAAATTCCACTTGCTTAAAAATGTCAACAAATCGACAAAAATCGCGCGCTTAGGCCTAAGAAATTCACTCTTAACAGCATTGTCTTCAGTAAGACGCCCTTCTTTTCGCCCTCCAGTGCCCCTTGCAGCTAACCCAGTTACTGGCTCCACCATAGAGTTATATACAATAATACTACGTCATGTAGAGGCTACACGTAAGTGGCGGTCACGCAAATTTGTCACTTTGCGAATGTTTCCCACTCCCCAGTCACACTGAGTCTCAATTTTTGCAACCCTCCCCTCCCTCCCAGAAAACAATGTCACGAACGTCGACTACTAATCAAGATGGGAAATATTTTGTAAAAATTTTTAATTTTAATACCTGATTTTTTTTAACGATTTTTCACGCTGTTGGAGAAAGGGACTTGCAACAATTTTTTTTTGCAGTAATATTGTTGGGCAAATTGTTTTATACTGAAAAAAGTATCATAATAAAAATTACTCGGTTAAAATATGCGACGTCGCAAATTGTGGGAAAACCCCTCCCCCTTCTGAAACTGTATACGCTCTGTAAACCCCGTGCCCTTCTTTCCTCCCCTCCCACCGTTCTTGTAAGACGTCATTTCAGGATTCGCACCATCTCAGACGCAAAATTTTCCAGTACTTTCAAGTACTTTTTCAAAAACTAACGTAATTTTTCAAGGCCAACACAGTTTTTCTAACGACCTTCATTAATCAAAAAATCTTACTCAAATGAGTTTGCTCAGCTTCAAATAGGGCCTAGTTTTACCGAAGAAGAGCTAACATTTTCCCCGGCAAACAATAAAACTTTCACGTCGTAATAATGGTCGGGAAAAAAGGCGGGCGAAAAAAATAAATTTTTGTGAATTTTTGTGTGTTGTTATTGTTAGGTTACGTTACGTTAGATCAGTTGCCTTGGCTCGAATTTCACCAAGGAGAGTAAGAAGTTTCACCGCTAAACGTTTTCTTTTCTTCTTCATTTATCCCATCAGCTTTTTTATCCAGACGTTTTTCTGTAGCTTTTTTTTTTTTTTATTTACCTAGATTGGTTTTAACAGCCTAGTAAACAAATGTTGAAAACCGGAACTTTGTCTTCATCTTGCTCAAAGCTACATTACTTTAAATTACGACAAAGTTCAAGGACTTCCAAGGACGTATTTGATAATTTCAAGGAATTAAAGGCCTTGAATTTTTTCTTCACAAATTCAAGCAGTTCCAAGGACTTCAAACACCTTGTGCCAACCCTGTCATTTGCGCAAGACCCTCATATACAGGCTACTGAGGAAAAAAATCGTCACAAATACACGTCCAGATTACGTATATATCTCAGTGCCTGCAACCGCGATATGTAGGACACAATCATTCCCAACAACCGTGAATCATCATCCATCATGATCCGGACTGGACACGGAATGATGAATTCGCCTCACAATGCTCATCCACGTCAATGACACACAGACACAATCATGGCTATTCATTTTTTTTTCCTTTCTTTTCTTGTTTTTCTGTGGCCAACCCAGGCTTTGTGTACAAACGAGCTGACCATACAATGAGAGAGGGGAAAAAAAACCGTATCAAATTTTCTGATGCCGTGTCACTCCATCAGGTCACACAAATTATATTTCGTAAGACACGAGATTTCTATTTTTGATCGCATCGACAGGCCTAACGGATTAAAGTGTAGAGGGGGAAGTAAAGCGAGTCAACAGGAAAGTCACAAAAGTCTCGTTTAGAGTGTTGTTGTTTGTTTCTGATTTAATAGGACATTTCTTTCAATTTATACTTTTAATTACAATAGCAGGTCGTTTAAAACATTTTAAACCTGACGAAGCTATAGGGCAGTGACACAACGTAGTATTATTGTGTATAACTCTATGGTGGCGCCAGTAACTGGGTTAGCTGCAAGGAGCACTGGAGGGCGAAAAGAAGGTCGTCTTACTGAAGCCAATGCTATTAGACTGACTATATTTCTTAAGCCTGTAACGCGCGATTTTTGTTGTTGGAGAAAACAACGTTATTTTAAGCCTAAGAAAGCCGCTCTCAAAGCACTGTCTTGACTAAAAGTGCCTTTTTTCCGTTACATTTTAATCCAGTGCACCTTGTAGCTATTATCTCCAAATGGTGTCTCGTAGCTAATATGACGTCACTTGACGCTGCTCTATACGCAACTGATTGTTCATTCTACATTTTGCTAACGTTTCACGGTTTAGCCTTAAAGGGATATACCTCCCAGCGCCATTTTTCTCGATCCTCCACATCAAGTATGGCCCCAAAGGTCTATTTCCTTACCGTTAGTCTTTCCCTTGCTAAAAATCCTTTTTAAAATGTGGCGTCTTGGAGATTTTCTGTTGAATATAATGGAACTTTATTTACTAACGATCCGTCACTAAATGATGCATTGCGCGCGTACAATAATCACGACGTTTCATCTCTGTGTGTACATCTACTAATTTTCTAATAATTACCATGAGATCTAAAATCTAATAGACTAATGCGGTAAAAATTAAAATCAATTATCCCAATAGATCGCCGAAGCAAAATTGTAAGACACTAGCCTAGAAATTATAAATTGTGATTTTAAAATACGAGAATCATTCCGGTTTGTGACGACACAATCGTTGACTTGATTCTGTCTCGTGTACTATCCACAAAGCCAACTGAGACAGCAGCTATGCGACGAACGCAGCTACCACCCCAGCCGACCTTGGCACTGTAATTGCTCGGATGATGATCTGCGCGTAGCTGTAATTTGGCACGCGGAATGTTATAAGGCAGGCCGGGTGTCCCTTTAAACTCCTTGAATCGAAATACCTTTCAAGTGATCAGAAAATCACCGAGTTAAACCCATGACATCCTCTAGGTGTGATCAGGCAAAGTATAGGAGGTTTCTACGCTCCCACACTCTCTTAAGGTACATTCCTCCCACCGCCATTTTTCCCGATCCTCCACATCAAGTACGGGCCCAATGTTTTATTTACTTACCGTTAGTCAATCCCTTGCTAAAAAACCGTTTTAAAATGTGGCATCTAGGAGATTTTCTGTTGAATATTGGAAACTATATTTATTAGCATCCTGCGATTATTTGATCCTTTGCGCACTTAACAGTACCCTTGACGTTTCATCCGTGCGTGTGTGCATGTGCTAATTTTTAATGGTTTGCTAATAATTACCATTCCATGAGATCAAAAATCTAAAGAACTAAAGCGGTAAAAATTAAAATTATTTATGCCAATAGATCGCCGAAAAAAAATTATAAGATACTAGCCTAAAAAATTATAAAGTGAGATATTAAAATACGAAAATCATTCCGGCACAGTCTCAATTTTTGCATTCATGCATTTTTGTCTACTACGCCCAATGCCAAGTGAGATAGTGGCCGCGTAGCTACTATCTTAGTTGGCCTTGTATTACTACGGCGAGTGTCGCGAAACGGTGCCATGGCAACATGCGCGTGTGGCGATCGGCGCGTGGCTGTTATAAGGCAGGCAGAGTGTACCTTTAAACCTATTCAACCGTTGCTAATACGAATATCAATACCGCATAGCGCCAGCTGCAAACACGGAAGAAAATAAACTAAGAATTCGACGAGCTTAACGATAGCAATAAACAGTATGCTCGATTGCAGAAACCGTCCATTTTAAGATTTCTTTCTTGGCCAATATGAAGTCATACGGAACCGACTCAAAAACTCGATACAAAATAACGCCCATCATTATTCTCAGTAAGCGACAATTTTGCAAGGCTGTATTTCCGTATTATCTTATCAACCTTTTACAATGCAAACACAATTCTGAAGCAACATGTAGAGCAAAGAATAGATTTCTCGATAACAACGACCGTCACTTTTTTTTTTTTAATATGGTTCAGTTTATTGTGTGGGTTAAGACTATTACTAGTTCCGTAGGTGACCGCCAGGTGAGTCACGTGTGAAGTCGATTTTTATCTGGAATTGATGATAAAGAAACGTTGGTTACAATATCGCGTTACGTGGTGAATGATAACGTTACAGGCGTAACCCATCACCTGCCAGCAAAACAGTTAGTTAGTTAGTTAACCAGCCACCTGGTTGGGCCGACCTTACAAACCTGAAGGTTCTGGGCCGATACACACTCTTGGATTATGTATATACAGTGTTCGCAAATAAGCCGCATAAGTTGTCATCTGAATAACGCAATCTTGTAGGGTTAATTTTCACGTCGTCACCATGTTGCCGTTTATGGAAGGTAGGATCGTTTTTTATTTTTTTAAATTCAGTAATTAAAAAACTTATTTCGACAGGTTTGATACATCACACATGCTATTTCAAGGAGTATGTTAATGACCTTGACAAAGCGGTTCACAAACGTCACCTCAAACCGAAATATGTTGAAATTAATATATTAAATCCGAATCACAACAAAGTGGTGCTCACGACAAGATTGATAGTGTAAGAAAGAAACGGTTTATTGGACTGTACAGAAGACTTCGGTAGGATACTATAGAGCAGTGACACGACGTAGTATTATTGTGTATAACTCTATGCTGGAGCCTTAATGGGTTAGCTGCAAGGAGCACTGCAGAGAGAAACAGAAGGGCGTCATACTGAAGCCGATGCTGTGAAGAGTGATTTCTTAGACCTAAAACGCGCGATTTTTGTTGTTGGAGAAAACAACGTTATTTTAAGCCTAAGAAATACGCTCTTCCGTTTTTTTCCCCTCCATTTTTATGTAGTGCACCTTGTAGTTATGCCCTCCAAAACCCATACTGGTGCCAATATGGCGGCAAATGTCACTGCTCTATAGTCGGGTTCAAAAAATATCGAATTTATTTTTTTGTCTTCTGTACACCCGAAGGCTGAGAACACTATTGCAGCGACTTTATCCGTCCGTCCGGCCGTCTGTCCGTTGCTTTTTTTCAACTTGAGAACGGTGCCAGAAAGAAACAAACGGATTTCACCATTAGATACACCAACCAATGATTAGTTGAAACACGCGGCAGAATAAAACACTGTTGCTGCCTCGTAGCTAATAGGCTTTATCGACCTAACTCAATGAAGTAATAACATTTGATTATCGCATTTGAACACTATACAGGAAAACACACACAACCGTAAAAACAAAAGATTTCGTTAACGACACACATTAGCTGCATATAAAATAGTCTCTATACCGTGTGGCATGGATGATTAGGCCTACTCTCAACCCAATTCTCACGGTTGGCTACCTACGAAATTAAAACGGCTGGTAAAAAAAATTGGCGGAAAATTAGGCCTTAAATTATCTTGCCGCGGCAACGTTAAGTCTCCGCACCGTGTTGCATAAATAAATAGGCGTACTATCGAAAACCCAACACTCGGTTAGCTGCTATGCTTACGAAATTAAAACGGCAAGTAAAAATTAGACCCTAAATACGCCTGAATTCTAAAACTAGGCTAAACGCTAACACATTTTTAGCCGGCAATTGTGATGGTTACTGCTTGTACATTATATAATGCGATAGCAGAATTGCAGTGTGTGAAAGAGGTGTGCGCCTCAATATTTTCGAAAGTAATGGTTGAAGTGTACAGAAGACCGGTTGTGACTAGGTAGTCGCTGCAGCCGCTTTTTTAGCAACATTACGACGTTGCGCCACGCAAACTCATTACCGTTACAAGCACTTATTTTGTTAGCCGATGGCATCATCAATATCGTTCAATATGGGTCACTGGTTTGAATCCTGATCACGCCAGTTCGTTCAACTCTAATTCGAGGCTTACCAAGTAAATAAAGTGCCTGCTGTGTGGAGACGTATATGTACTGGTTTGGACCAGACTGACGTTGGTTTCATCAACAGTTCATAGGATGAACAACTTTATAATTTTCGATCATGTAATACACATATGGTCTTTATCATAAAACCTAACATCAAAATGTGGCAAAAATAAACAATTCGTACAATAATTCAACGGCTCAGAGACACTGATAACCCCGTTTGCGGAAGCAAACACAGGTCACACCAGGTGAATGAATAGCAGCAGTTTGTTTTGTCCGGCTGGCAAATTTCTTAGTTGGCCGATCATAGCGTAGCTTATAACGGACACCGAATTTCAAAATGTTGGTTGGCTGCACTTTCGTAGTCTGGGTGGAGCCCGAACCAAAGGGTAGATAGCCCCAAAAGTATTGCTTAGCACGAATTTGCCGTAAATTGATCAATTATAATCCACCATATTACGATTTTTCGAATTTATCGATCTAGCACTCGCCATTGTAAATTTGGAATCCTGAATACATAGTTAATAACCATTTGGCATGGAATTTGTGCCTACTCGTAGCCTAAACTGACTACCTTTTCCGTGAAACCATTATGGATTCAAATGTCCCTGTGTCCTTATAAAAAATAAAATCTGACCTTTGTGGTAATAAAAATGCGATATATTAAAAAGGACTCATTACTAAGTTGCAATGTTACTTTAGTGAGTGCGATTCCCTTTTCCTAATTTAAAATGCTCTTCTTTAGCTCCCTGATGAACCGACTTCCAAAATGACATCCATAAAATATTTTCAATTTTCTGTCTTTACACATAGGTTAAGTCTTGTTCATCTTAGAATTGAGGGTATCTGCCAGTTTATTCATGAAGAGATGACATCTGAAAGATGAACTTCATTACTTACTTATGTGCAAAACTCGAAAATTTCAGTCGAGCTCTGACTTGGGCTTAAGCTCAATTCGACTCGATGGGGGGAAACTCATAATGTTTCGAGTATTTCGAGTTTTTCGAGTGTAATGCAACGGGCACTTTATTGGAAATGCAATTAATCAGCTACCATTAATTATACCAAAGTGACAATTTTCTTTAGGCTCTTCAAGAAGCTATTTACAATTTTCACAAGGAGCTCACATGCAATACATACACTAAAGCAACACCATAAAACCAAAAGGAGTGATATCAGACAAAAACCCCATGAGGGTAAAGGAACCTATCAAGTTTTTGCCGTAGAAAGTAGTAATATCTGAGCAAAAATTACTGCCACCAAGTTTTACGTCCCAACCCTGATCATTGAAATCGTAAGTGACACCTCGGTGATTGTCAGTTAAGATTGAGTGATCGCGGTTCGGACTACAAACTTGGTGGCAGCCATTTTGGCTCTGATATCACTACTTTCTATGGCGTAAACTTGATGGGTTCATTTACCTTTATGGGGTTCGTATGATAAAGCGTTTAACATGGAAGCTAATGTAGTTAACGACAGACTTCAAAACCGAAAAAAAAATCGTCATATAGGGTAATATTAATTATTGTTAACTAGGTTTTTGTTCAGAATTTTTTAACTCAGTCGATCGCAGACAACGAACCATACGCACGGAAATCTGCTCTTTTAAAATATATTATAATAAATCTCTATCTGTCGGGATGAGGAGAGGTAAATAGCCTTAATATGTAACTTAGGTAACTTTTTTGCTTTGAAATAGGATTTAGTGCTTTTAAAATTCCTATGTGATGTAACGAATATGGTAAAATAAATTCTAGTTACTATTTTCCAAACATTTTAAACTCCTTAACTTCTAATATTCTTGCAACTGATAATTATTATAATCCTGTAAGTTTAAAAGGTTGCTCAAAGATAAACTTGTACCAAATGAAATAATCTTCAAATGAGTAGTTTTTTTTAAACTAAACTCTTTGAATGCTTGTATGTAAGAGTTACTTTGTGCATAATAAAATATTTACTGACTTTTAATCTTTTTGTACTGATTAAATGAAAATGCTTTGTATTTTACTCGTGTACATCAAGTTCTTATTGAACTTCGTAGGCCACGTTTTGTATTAGGGATGGGTCGGTAACCGAAACCGAAACCGAATTTTCTGTTTTTACTGAAAACCGACACCGAAACCGATTTGGATTTTGTGTCGGTTTTTCGGACGGTGTTCGAAAATTGAAAAAATGATTTGTTGTTTTACATTTTTTTAATAATTGTCATTTTCTACGTTAAATGATAGCAAAGCTCCTAGCTATTAAAACGAAAATGGTAGAGGAAAATGGTGCCACAGCTATACCCACGGTCTACGACGCTGCTGAAAGTGAAAGCAGGAGTAAGTTGAAGCTAGTAATACAACTGTTGCAAGAAAAAAAAAATTAGGAAAACCTGGTTGAGGTGGATGGTGGCAAAAACCGATACCGAAACCGAGGTTTTTTGGGCGTGAAAACCGAAACCGAAACCGAAACCGAAATCAAAAAAATGAAACCGACCCATCCCTATTTTGTATGAATAGATTCAAAAATAAGAGGGAAAAAATGCTGCAAAACTCGAACTCGTTTAAGTTGAACTTGAATTATTGGCCAGGTTCTCTACTCGACTCGACTTATGAAATTATTGAGCTCGATTAACTTACGGGGAGTGTAATAATGAACATTGGTTTTCCCATTTTTCTAATATCTGCCTACTTTACACCAGTGTAACAGCGTCGCAGTCGTATATTTTTGTTCAGTTTGAAAATGGTTACAATCTGGGATACGAAACTTTCGTAATTGATTCGTGCACATTATAGATTTTTTTCCGTGATTTTGTACGAACATTATTGAAGAAACTGCTAATCCATAACTATTACTGAATCTAAACTAGCATTTCTTGAAAAAATTCCATTTTTCCCCCCCCCCCCCCCAACCCTTAATGCAAACGCTGGTGCTTCAAGAAATCGTGGTCCGAATTGGTCAGATCGTTTAAAACCTTCGTCCAGAATTGGTCTGCGTTTATTAAATTGATCGCTATTGTTTATTTTTATTTCTTTCCTCATGAACTAATTCGTAGTAATTATCGAGCAATAAGCCTAGCAATCCATCCATCAAAAAGAAGGGAGACCCACTGAAAGATATAATTTAGCGACTGCAAATCCAGGAAGAATTAGCTACGGATTTTATCTACATTATGATCCTCCTAACACCCCTGACCTGCCCTCTCCATCACAGAGAGGTCTTACTTTAAAAGGCGCATAAAAAAATACAAGATCGCCTGCATATTCTGGGTGGCCGAGAGCGGCCATTTTTTTCTCTCCCCCAACGGCGAAGGCGGGAAATACTTGTCCGAAAACGTTGTGATGCCCAATAATGACATGGGAGGGGAGGGCGCTAACGTCTGTTTCTGCACGGTTTCTATAATAGTAGGTGGGCGAGAGGTGATAAATGCTTTTGAAAGGAGTTGGAGCTTTCTATAGGGATTGTGTATAGATAATTGCGAATTGTGTGAACGTATATTTGTGGCGATCAAATTTGTAGGCTGTTTGTTGTTGTGTTGCAAATTAGTGTGATTTGGTTGCGGCCCTTCCTTGCAATTTTAAAGTCGTATATTTTAAGAGAGCTTTGTTGTGCCCCATTTTGAATGACGTGTTTGAGTTGAGTGTTAAATAATGCCGTGTTTTGGTTTGTCGGTGTTCATTTGTTTGGAATTTACGAGCATTTCGAGTGCTCTTCTTACTTACATCGTGTTACGTCACTTCTTACGCTATTTTAGAGCAACCAACCAAAGTGATGGTCGTTGTGCTGGTGTTTTGTTTTGTTAGTTAAAAGGGACATACCTCCCAGCGCCATTTTTCTCGATCCTCCACATCAAGTACGGCCCCAAAGGTCTATTTCCTTACCGTTAGTCTTTCCCTTGCTAAAAATCCGTTTTAAAATGTGGCGTCTAGGAGATTTTCTGTTGAATATAATGGAACTTTGTTTACTAACGATCCGTCACTAAATGATGCATTGCGCGCGTACAATAATCATGACGTTTCATCTCTTGTGTGTACATCTACTAATTTTCTAATAATTACCATGAGATCTAAATTCTAATAGACTAATGCGGTAAAAATTAAAATTAATTATTCCAATAGATCGCCGAAGCAAAATTATAAGACACTAGCCTAGAAAATTATAAATTGTGATTTTAAAATACGAAAATCATTCCGGTTTTTGACGACACGATCAATGGGTTGACGCTGGTTGGACTATTAGGTGCAATGCCAACTGAGACAGTAGCAATGTTTTTTACTGCGAGGAACGAAGCTACGGTCTTAGTTAACTTTAGCTGTGGTAAATACGCGGATGTGATCGTCTCGTGGGTGTTGTGAGGCAGGCGGAAGGTTATAAGGCAGGCGGTATGTTGCTTTAATTTCTAGGGATGAGTCGGTATAATTTTTTTTACTTCGGTTCCGGTTTCGGTTTTCACGCCCACAAAATCGCGGTTTCGTTTTCGGTATCGGTTTTTGCCACCATCCACCCCAACTAGACATTCACCATCCACCCCAACTAGACATTTCTAGTTGTTTTTCTTGTACCAGTAGTATTACTAGCTTCTAACTCATTCCTGCTTTCACTTTCAGCTGCGTCATAGACTGTGGGTCTAGCTGTGGCGCCATTTTCCTCTACTATTTTTTTTTAATGACTAGGAGCTTTGCTGTCATTTATACATACAAAATGATAATTATTAAAAATAATTAACACAGCAGATCAATTTTTGATTTTTCGAACACCTTACGAAAAACCGTCACAAAATCCAAATCGGTGTCGGTTTCGGTTTTCAGTAAAAACAGAAAATTCGGTTTCGGTTACCGACCCATCCCTATAATTTCTGATCTGAAATGCACCCGAACTTTAATTTATTTACATCCCCCCCTCGCAACCACATCTAGCGGGTCTGGGGGAGCTCTGTAAGCTGCCCCAGCGTTTAACGATTTTACCTATCTCAACACCTGTTTTGGCTTCGGGATGGTACCGTTTTTGACGATTTTCAAAATGCAATCCAAATTTTTATTGTTGATACATCACACTTCGTGTTTTATTTTTGTATTAGTCTTAAAACTTATAAAACGCCAAAATGTATGATCAACAATTGTTTGCTGCGCTATACCGGCTCCAACGCTATTGCTACGCCGCAGCATGATGAGAGTTAGAGAAACTGAAAACGTGAGCCAATATAGGATGGCGACCACAGAAAAACTTCACTCATTCGGCCTAAGCAACGACATTTTAGTTTAGTTACGATGGTGGAGGTTGAAATAAATAAAATTCACTAAATGGTGTGGTGATATTAAGTTGGTTTTATAGATGGTTTGCATATCTGAAACTGCTCAAATTTCCGAAAAGGGGGACTTTTCAGTATACAGGTAAAATATTGGTCTGAACGGAATGGAAATGCTTGCAGAACCGGAACGCCGTCTTGGCTTTATAAAATAGAACCGGCACGCCGTATACGAATATAGGAATTTACAGCTTGGCCGCCAATCTTTGCTTTCCGGAAGCAAAAGTTAGCGAGCGGGTAAGCTTCTATCTCAGTCGGCCATGCGACTACTAGCATAAATATTCGCTTACGAAATTACCCAAATAACCACCTGAGATTTTAAGGTGTTTGTGCGACCAATTCTGGAATATGCAAGTTCTGTTTGGTCTCCACACTTATTGGGAGATATTGACAACGTTGAATCTATTCAGCGAAATTTCGCATAATACCTGTTTGGGATGAAAAATAAATCCTACGCTGAGCGCTTGGGAGTCCTTAAGCTAGAATCATTGGAATATCACCGTCTTGTGGCTGACTTGACTTTAACTTTTTTAATTCTGTGTGGTCATGTTGATTTCCCGGCTAATTTTACTTTTTTGCTATGCGTGAAGGTGACCGGACACGTGGCCACTCAAAAAAGCTGCTTATCGCTCACGCAAGGTGTGGTTGTAGAAAGTTTTTCTTTGCTAATCGCGTGGTGAATGTTTGGAACTCTCTACCTGGTAATGTTGAAGCGTCCTCACCTGCTGTTTATAAAGTTAAACTTAAAAAACATGACCTTCACAAATTTTTAAGACGGTCCTTCTGACATTACCACACTCTGGTAAATTTTCTTTTTTAGATCCTTCTTTTCTATTTTTTTTACCCTTGTTTTTAACTTCTGAAATGCCGTCAGCCCCCAGGCCATTTTACCTATATGTGTGAAATTAGGCTGGGTGTTAGTGACACTTTGATGTCCTTCTCTATCTGTGCAGTGTGCATTTTAGATGCGACAAATATTATTATTAAATATAGGCTTAATCGTACAAATTTAGACCTAATCACACAAATATAGGCCTAATTTCATGTGGCACCATCCAGCCGAGTCCCATTACACCTTGCGTGTAGGGAAAAAATAGTCCTGATATTAACCACCCCCCTCCAACAGTCTGTGGATGTAAGAAACATGAACTACACGTACATTTGTCACATTGAAATTAAAGGCAACGACATTTCAACGACATTGTATTTTTACTTGATAGCAACCGATAAGCTATCAAATAATAACAGAAAAACAAAATCGTGGTAGGAATTTGCAAAGTGACAGACCTTTTTTTTTTCTTTTGGCGTTGTCTCTACAGAGTCGTGGGTCGTGGCAATAAAATTTATGGCTTTAAGATAAAATTCAGACTATAGTGCCCGAGTTTGCTGGAGAAGGAACACAGATAATCGATTGTACGTTTTTAGTAGCAGAGTGCCTTGCTGATATCCAAGATGGTTACAAAAACAATGGCGGCCGTCGATTAAAGCCGTCTCCTCCAGGAAGACGTAGCCGCTCATAAAATACTTGCAGGACTCAAGATACGCCGCGCACACAATAATATCTGGTAGGCCAGGGTTCACTCGATTAGAACGCGATTGTTCGTGATAAAAATATACATCTGACAGTATCATTCGGGAGTATCCTAACCTACCTCCTAAATTACTAGTACCGTTTCTTTGATGTTTCTACACCTTCCTCGATAATTTCTTCAAAAATATTTTCGGTGACATTTTTTAAATTTAGGGCGGTATAATTCCGAGCCAAAAGACAAACAAAAGAATACGAAAATGAGAAGGCTCTTAAAGGGGGATTTCCACCAATTGACAAGCTCCAGCATCTGTAGCCATTTACCGCTATCTAGTTCTGTCTAGGCTGGTAGCCCTTACTTTCAACAGGCGAAGGAACGAAAAAATTAAATTAATTTTACACAACCAACAAAAGCCACGTGCCTCCCTAATTATTGAGCGTGAAGTTGGTGCGCCCACGTGCAGCAGATAGCGAGCGGTAAAGTTAAGTTAGTGGCACTTTTTTTCTATCTACCGGCCGGTTTGAAACGCAGAATTTGAACCGCTCGATGGGCGCCATCGAGTGACAGTGATATCGTTAAACCTTGGCCTCTCGCTCCTTGGCCCCTAGGTAGGTACGTGGGCGCACCAACTTTACATTCAATAATAAAGGAGGCACGTGGCTTGTTTTGTTGTGTAAAATGAAATTTCTTTGCGCATCCCTTCGCTTGTTGAAATCAGGTGTAAATAAATAATGATAGACGGTGCTAGATGCTGCAACATGTCATTCGGTGAATAGGCACCTTTAACCCTTTAATGCCCAGGCCAAACTGGATATTTTTTTTTTTAAGTTCTATATGATTTCGGGCCGGTCGTAGGATTCGATCACTTGGTTTGCAGACGAGGACGTTGACCACTGGGCTGTTGCTGCTCGCTTCACTCGGGGTCCCCGGGGACCCCTCACAAAGCTCGCGTTGCGTGTTGGGACTTAGTTTTTTTGCCGTTCAGTAGCCGTCCTTTTAATGGACGTCAGGCTATAAAGAGTTATGGTTGGCGTTTTAGTGGAAAATGTCTATGAATGGTCTTCAGCTATTAATTGAAAGACGGATCATGAGTGCTTTCAGGTGTCTTTTTATGTGTCAAGTCGTTTTCTTGCTCTCTTAATTTCTGGTTAAATTTCCCAGAATAATGTGCGAACTAATGTCGGATAGTGATGTGTGATTGATTTTGACACACGCGCAGTCCAAATATCAGAAACCTCTAATGCGCGAGGGTTATTGAATTACGAATTTTCAAAATTCCAAAATAGTTTTTTTTTTTTGTGTGACCATTTGTGATTACGATTTTTTTCTTCTTCTTTTTGGCTCTTGGTCTTTTTTATTTGTGCCGTTTTGTAATGGCGTTTTTTTCTTGCCATTTTTCGCTCCTCAAGAAAATGTTGCACTTTCTTTAAAATTATTTAAAAAGACATTCCTTCCAAACGAGATTCTTTTCAATACTTGTCGATACTTCACATCAAGTATACGGTCCACAAGGGTTTATTTATTTGGCGTTAATCAATCGATCCTTTGCTAAAAATCCATTTTAAAATGTGGTGTCTAGGAGGTTTTCTGTTGAATATTGGGAAGTGTATTTCAGCCATCCTGCTCATATTTACCGTTTGGCGCGCTTAGATGTTGGCTCTGCTTTCGTGACGCATCATCCTTTCCAGTTTATGACGACGCAGTTTTGGCGTTCATGCTGTCACGTGACCCGCGTTTCGTTGATGTTTTCTTTTCGCAAGCACAACGCCGAGTCACGTGAAGAAGAGAGCGGTAGTGACGTTGTACGTAGTATTACTACATGGAATCTCACGAAACGGTTCGACAGTAACCTGCGCGGACTGAGAACTGGCTGTTAACAGTGTTGTGAGTAGAAAAATTTCCGCCAAGACTGTAAAATTTCCAAAAAGTGGAAAAATATAATTTGAGCGTATACAGATATATTTTCAGTTTTCTTCAAAAAAGTCTTACTGCAAAGGACGTAGTTCGATGACAACAAGTATCATTGAAGATAATACATTGTTGGAGAGTGCAATTAGAATTTCCGTTCAGACTTGGTAGAAAAGGAAGCCTTAAAATATAGTTGAGAAACAGATTAATGAACAAATTACTTTCGGGTATTAGTGCTATTTCAGCTGTTGCTATATTTGTTACAGATACATGCATTCCTGTTGGCTTTCCTGCATGACTCAGTTTTCCGACATTAGTTCGAATGCATGTAAATGTTGCCAACACATTCATTTTCTTGTTTTTTCTTTCGTGCGATATGATTTTGCGACATTAACTCTAACCTATGTAAATGTAGCCAACGTTATTCTTACCAGGTGATACGGCATACCTAAAGGATTTATGTCCCTTTAAGTGATTTGCCTTCTAAGTGGTACCTGTTCTGTTGCTTTGGCTTCTTGGCCTTGATAGCAAACTTATTAGGCTACGTAAAAGAAATTTGCAACAAGTCTCTTATTTTTCCTAATTTTTCCTAATTTTTCCGGAAATTTTCCGACATTTTTCCCGCAAATTTTCCACAAAAGGTGTTGTTTTTTCTCCGACTTGCAATACTAGCTGATACAGGACAAGAAGTGATATCCATTTAATAGAAGAAAAGTAGGGCGTAAATTATATATGGAAATTTTTAATGAAACGGTCGGTTGGTAAATTAAAAAGTTACCTTGAACACAGACCAACAGACATACAGATTACTTTGGTGATTTGACGCGCTCTCAGCCGAAGCTATGGGGCCGAAAGGAGGGACGGTTTTGCAGGTAATCAGGGTTCAGACAAAACCAGGAGAATCTGGCAATCTCAGGGAAGTTTCGGGGAAATCAAGAATTTTTTTTGAAAATCAGGGAAATAAAAAAGAAATGCCTTTCTGTCTGATCTGTAATTTCCATTGAATTAGCAGATCCAAAATAAAATCCTGGGATGGCAGCAAATACATTAATTTGTGCTTTAATATGTTCAAGTATTTTAGATATAACTTTAATAAACCAAATCTTAGGCTAGTGTTCGTGATGAAAATACAACTAGTCTCTAAACAGCTATTTTCTGGAATGTTGGGATTATTTTCGTACAAATATTAATAAAACATTGGCTACTGTCTGATTCCCTAACTAAACATCTTGTAAACAACTGGAAATTGTCATTGGATGCACCTGAAAAACCTGGAAAAGTCATGGATCGTTTGATGCCACACTCGACATACGCACAAGGTAGCATAACCCCAGACTAGGTTAGGACAGCAGTTCATTTTCTCAGCTTCGCGCCGCGCGCCCCTAAAATCGGGATCTGTTATGTAAACTTTGTGGCGAGTCCGGACTGCAGCTCCCTGACATCGTCACCGCAGTTATAGTGTGCGCGGCCTACCTTGAGTTTACCGCAGAACGAACACAGGTAATCGATTGTACGTTTTCAGTAGGAGAGTGCCTTGTTGATATCCAAGATGGTTTCAAAAACAATGGCGGACATCGATTAAAGCCGTCCCCTCCAGGAAGACGTAGTCGCTCATAAAATACTAGCAGGACTCAAGATGCGCCGAGCACACAATAGGGGACTAGCATTTAATTGTTACTCGTGCCCTACAGACGGGAGGATAGATTCCCCTACCCTGCTTACGGTGATTTCCGAATTTGGCTAAGCTGATGGAATTATGATAGTAGTGGTAGTTTAGTTTAATTGATGTTTTTATTATATTCGAAGAGTTAGTATGCTCGGGCTCGCCTGATTTACATGGGCGACTTTAATCTAGGCTTAATGCCTTAAATGGAATTCCATGGATTCTAGGCTTGCTTGGGGTTGGTAGCAATAGATGCGGTGTTTGGGTTATAAATCTGTTTTGAGTATGGATTTGAATCACAACGGGGTTGCAGTAATCCACCAGCAACTATAAGTGCTATAAGTGCTACTCGTGCTATAAGTGATCATAAGGTGATTGTACCCAAGACTAATACAGAGCCTGCTCATAAATATTTTACCTACATTACTCCAAATATATATAACCAACTACCACTGTACATAAGAAAGAGTGTTAGAGTGCATGATTTGGCAAAGATCTCCGATCATGGCTGCTTCGTATGGACGAAGTAGAAAGTCTTACCAAGTCATGAAATAGGTGCTTTCGTAAAAAAATAATTCTTGTATTATCATACTATGTTTACAATGTTTACAATCATTACCGAGATTTTCCCTCTTTTTTCCCAGCTGCCCTGCGCACGAGTGTTTCACTCAAGCAGAACTTTTGTTCCAAATGGTTGTTCTATATTTTTACTTGTACATTTGTGTATTTACTTACTCGCATACTTTTAAATCATTCAGATTGAATGTTAGTATTTCCCTGACAGATACCATATATATTCACTTCACTTCACTAGATTAATCAGGCACGAGTTTATGTTTCGACTAAGAGAAAAAAGGGAAATAATTATAATTAACTTGGCCGAAATTACCCTGTGATGCGGGCAGTTTGGAGGATCGTGGTGGAATAGTAGTTTTTTGGGTTCAAAAACAGCTAATTATTGAGAGCACAGGGCAGAAGACCAAGCAAGCTCGAGCCAGTATAATTGATAACGTAAATTCATCACTGATAATTTGTATGTCACATATTGTTACCACAATTGTTCGAAAATAATCATCTCTGAAGTGACAGTAGGCCGTTACAAAACGACACCATGAAGTCATTAGGCAATGGAGTTGTCACAAATGACGTCATCGGGTCGACTTCGTTGGAGTGGCATAGATTCAACATCTCAGGTCCGAAAGTAATCTCTCATCAACTTGAGGCAAGGTAAGCACATCTAACAACAGTTTGTCGTTCCGTATCGTGATGTGGCTTCTTAGGCCAGTAGGTTAGCGGTATAGTTGAAGAGAGGATGAGCTAGCTGGCTTTGTAAGTAGACACCGGTCGGTGGACGTACAATTCTTTTTTTAATTACAGCCTTGCGACTCCTTGAGGTATGGAATGGCTGGAATTAGAGCGACCCGAAAGGCAGAATGACACGAACGAACTTGCCTTTGTCTTTAGTTGCGCAACAACAAATTAAACGCGGGAAGATGATGAAGGCTTGCGGCAAGCCTTTTGTTGTACAGAAGATTTTATTTGCACATTAGTGGAAAGTTGGGGGGCAGCCAGTAATCATTTAGCAGCCAAGAAAGTTGTAAAAAAAAAAAAACATGCTGTAAGCTTCCTTCTCCTCCGTAGTTCCCCACTCCCAATCCCCTCCAACATTTAGTGGTATTTAAAGATTTAGGGAGAGTGCAATTGCTAAAAACCTTCTTTAACTAGTTCAACTAACAGCACAAAGTAAAAACTGCTAATCGCTTCGCAGTTTGCTTACTCTGACCTTCCTAGATTTCTGAAGATCGCTTCGTAAATATTCGCAAACGAAAATTATAGGCTTAATTACCCAAATATTAGCCTAAGAACTTGTGGCCTCATCCAATGGAGTACCAACATATTACTGCTTTACTGAGCGTAAAACAAAAAAATCCGTATTAAATAAACTATCCTACAGTCTTGGTAACAATCAATAATCAATAATCAATAGCGTCATTGTATTTTCACTTTACTTTTACTTTATTAATACTTGCTCCACGTTGCCCTCTCTGGCGGTGTAGGAAAAAAAACAGAAATATATACGCAGAATAAATACAATAGGGACGTCTTGTAGAAAAAAAAAGTGGAAAAAATAACAATAAAAATAACAAGATGGAACAATTCACTACCCTTCTTCACTTTCCACTATCAACAAGCAATAGAAAGACAAGGTGAAAACCACCAAATATTACCAAAATGTGTACCTTTGGTAAAATGCATTAATAACATATTTTCACTGCTGGTTCCAACACACGAAATCACGCTCAAATTCAAAAACAAACAAATACTAACGATTTACGAATTTTCGACAAAATAGTCCTCCTGTATTCATTAGGCCACCACAAGAAGCTTAATTTACATTATTTACGTTGTCCGACGTGCGTCGATCGTTATTTAAAAACAGCAGACCACAGGAAGTGAGTCTGGCGTGTAGCCTCCCGTATTTATGAGGTAGCAATCGCGGCTTCTCACCACAAGAAGCTTAATTTTCATTATTTACATTGTCCGACGTGCGTTGATCGTTATTTAAAAATAGCAAACCACAGGAAACGAGTCTGGCACGTAGCCTCCCGTATTTATGAGGTAGCAATCGCTGCTTCTCACCATGCCACATTTTGTAAGGCGTTCATCCGTTCTCTGGTGGCTAGGTGTTGGACTGAATCCCTAGCATTCAGCATGAAATTTTCCGAGGTTCAGTGCTTATGAATCTACAAAGTCCCTCGAATCCGTCAATCCAGCATCTAACCAGCAGATCTGGCTAAACGACTTACAAAAATGTGGCATGGTGAGGAGCAGCGATTGCTACCTCGTAAATACTGGAGGCTAAGTGCCAGAGTCGCATGATTCTAGTGGTCTGCGATTTTTAAATAACGATCGATGTACGTCGGACAATGTAAATAATGTAAATAAGTTTTTTGTGGTGGCCTGATGAAGACAGGAGGACTATTTTTTCCATCTTTAGTCATCGCAGCCTGTCGAAAATTCACAAATCGTCAGTATTTGTTTAATTTAGAATTTGAGCGAGATTTGGTGTGTTTGAATTTTTATGGAACATTCAAAGTACGATGGTTCGTTTTTTCATTATTTTGAATATTATTCTATTTTTTTTAAATCTTTTTTGCAGTTGTTATACGATATATTATTTTCCTATAAGTGCTGTTTATAGGGGCAAACTAAAAAGTGCAAGTGCGATCGTTGGGTCCGTTATCATGAGTCATTGGATTCAGAGAAAAAAACCCGCCTCAAGGACCAGAATCCGATGTCTCAGCAGTGACGTCAGCCCGACGCATCGGAGAAATTATCCGCGCGTTTAAGAACAGTTTTTATAAGCTGTGACGACGGCGCTGATCTGCTCAGCGCGTTTAAGAAACTGCTCAACGTAAAGGGTGTTTGTATTATCTCAGTGGGCAGTGCAGCACGAATTGACCTTCGATAACCCTCCTCATAAAAAAAAAACATCGATCGTCACACGATTTTTAAAACGATGGTGTACCATTTGTATACCGGGCTCCGTTTCACCTGTGAGTTTAAATCATCATTTATCAACGTGTCACAGCGCCCGTAAACATTATCGTTCAAAAACAAGGAATTAGATAATTACTCTATTTTCCCGGCTAGCTACAACTGTTCATTACCTGAGCCTTATTGCTTTTTAATATGAGAAAAAAAAGTAGTGCATTCTGTCCGTTGGCACACAACGGCTGACTCGGGTCACGGTCGAAGAGGAGAGTATCATCCTTCAAGATCTGACCTACACCTCAAATTCTGGACACAGACGGGCGGAGAATCCTGTGTTAGCTGCTAGCCTGCAATCTTCGCAAAGGGGTTTAAACTAGAATGAACTGCTAAATCATTGACGTGTTAAGTGCCGCTCGCTGGCTAACTGCGAGATCCATAAACGCTAGTCGCTCTATCAGCATCATCGAAGCGTTGCCAAGGCCGACACTGTTTAGCGCCTTTTAAAACCAGAAGCAATTCGACGCACATCTAAAACCCCAATCTAAAACCCCATTCTAAAACCCCAATCTAAAACCCCAATGTATTATTTCAAATTGTAATAATGCGGAAAAGTTGGTCTTCGACCTAGTCACTATCCCAAATGGGAAAAAAATCTTAAAAAAATGTTTTAGAGGTGCCCACTTGGGCTTAAAATGGTAATATTATAACTCTCAATGACGAAAATAGCTAGTTCTGAAAAAATTATGTTTTACTGGTTTAAAATGTAGCTTTTCACATTATGTCATTTCGTACTCTTAGGCCCAGGTGGGCACCTCAAAAAATATTTTAGATTTTTTTCCTTCTGGGATAGTGACTAAGAGATCGAAGTCCATCCCTGCTTGTCCTACAAGAGCTACCCGCACATCTCCATCCACGCATGTTACCGTCGCACCGTTTCGTGAGACTCGCGTAGTAATGGGTCCATGACAATTCGGTCCCGGACAAATCGGTTCCAAAATTACAGGTAGTGTAACAATTCGGTCCCGCAAAAAAACCAAGAAAAAACGTTACACTTCTTTAACACCCCGATTGCATTTAGGTTTTTTATGAACTCTTTTTATAAGTTGTCCTCAGTACCTAGAGGCGAAATGACCATAGATTAAAAAAATAAATAAAACTTTCAAGCTGGGAGCCACTTCCACAGTAGCTCCAAGCTGTCCACCAGTGATCTGTAACGTGGAAGCTTGTACTATCTCCATTGACGTAAAGGGTAGATCAAGGTCGCTGTTCACGAAAATGATGTCAGTTTTTTCCTAAGTACGTGCCTAGCTCGCGCTGTCGCGCTCGCTACGGCTAAACACATAACATCAGAAATCGCAACAAAAAACTTATTCACCTAAACTTCACGCGCCGGCAATAGGCCGATAGATAGGCCGGCAATCATGCTATGATTTTCTGCGGAAGTAGGCCCGTCATCTCCTACCCCCCCTTTCCCACACCCCATCATAACACTGGGGGGGGGGGGGTAGTGGGCGGTTGTAAACTGAAATTGGCTAAATTTTGCGGTCTGGTTTCTCTTCGGTTTGGCGTTTTGGGGGTCTTTGGGGATATATTGGCCCCTTCCCCCGTAGCCCCCACCATCCCTGTCTACCCCCTCCCAGACCCTACGTCAAATGTGAACGCCCTTGTTGTGGCTGCCTTGGCCAGAAAAATTATTTGACTTGGGACCGAATTGTCGTACGTGTTTTTTTTTTTTTTTGGACCGAATTCCGGGACCGAGTTTTTGGGACCGAATTGTCCGTGACCGAATTGTCGTGGGACCGAATTGTCGCGAACCCGTAGTGATACTATCTCAGTTGGCCTTGGACGTAGTAGTAGTAGTAGAAGACGAAACAGCATCAACGCAAAAATTGTGTTGTTACAAACCGGAATGATTTTCGTATTTTAACATCCCGCTTTATCATTTTTTAGGCTATGTATGTTATAATTTTTCTTCGGCGATCTATGGCATAAATAATTTTGATTTTTACCGCATTAGTCTTTTAGATTTTTGATCTCTTGGTAATTGTTAGCAAACATTTAAAAATTAGTACACACACACACACAGATGAAATGTCACGGTTATTACAAGTTAAATATTAGCAGGATGCTATCAAATTATTTTCCGTTATTCAACAGACGCCACATTTTAAAAGGATTTTTAGGAAGCGATTGACTAACGGTAAGTAAATAGAACTTTGGGGCCGTACTTGATTTGGAGGATCGAGAAAAATCGCGTTGGGAGTAATGTACCTTTAAACAGCCTATAAACACTAGGGTAAATCAAAAAAAAAAAATTTTTTTATTTCAAATCGTAGTAATGCGGAAAAGTTGGTCGTCGACCTCCTAGTTACTATCCCAAATGGAAAAAAAAATCTAAAAAAATGTTTTAGAGGTGACCACTTGGGCTTAAAATGGTAATATTATAACTCTCAATGGCGAAAATAGCTAGTTCTGAAAAAAATGATGTTTTACTAGTTTAAAATGTAGCTATTCACATTATTTCATTTCGTACTCTTAGTAGCTATTCACATTATTTCATTTCGTACTCTTAGGCCCAGGGGGGCACCTCAAAAAATATTTTAGATTTTTTTCTTTCGGGCTTAGTGATTAAGAGATCGAAGTCCAACTTTCAGCACTTTTACAATTTGAAATTTAAAAAAAAGCATTAAACAGGACGGAAACCTAAATCGACTTGATTAGCGATAAATAGGTTTGCATCTGTATTTATTTAAATCAATCTAACATAATTCGTTTAGTTTATCAAAAATGATAAACAGTAAATTACATCGTAAAGTGGTTAACTCAAAAACAGCATTTAAGAATGAACCAGAGGCTAATGAGAAATCCAGGGCTCCAAATCCAATAATTTCATATTGGCGCGCTGTATATCAACTACGATACCGGGGCGGATCCGCCGAGCTTGGAACCTGTTGAACCTTTCACAGTGGTGTGAACATCACAAATATTATAAACAACTTGCTACTTGACTCATGAAAAATTGACTCATTCAGTCAGGGTTTGTTTGAAAAAGCTGGAATTTCGTGGAGGCCTTATCCAGGTCTTAAAGAGTTGGAATTCTGAATGATTGTCAATATTTGCCGAAAAAGTCAGGAATTTACTCTTACATTTTAACTAGCTTACTACCGTCTAAAGACAGATGTTTTTAAAAAAATAATATCACTAAAGTGACGTGGCCCTTTTTTGTGGGTCTTGACTTACCATCGCCTTCCCCCCCCCCTCCCTCAACGTCCAGTCAACGTTCTAAGATTTTCAAAATTACCAAGTTCTTTTTTTGTTTTTTCTAGTCAACACTAACTACAATCAAAACCGTTGAATACAATGTTGCTTATACCCAATTATGTTTTCTTGCATCCTTCCCCACCCACTCAAGCATTTATGAGAAAGATGCCTCAACTACCCTCCCCCCCCCCACCTCCAACCTTTCG
>JAHWFP010255696.1:0-37157 GCA_023313725.1 Lithobius niger
GAACACAATTGTCTGTTAGCAGCTACTTATGAAATTAATCGGAAAGTAAAAAAAACTAGGCATACAATTTGAAAATTAGATCTACCATGGCAACATGAAGTCTCGACACCGTGTTGCATAAATGTATAGGTTTAATCCCGAACCCAATTTTCTTTTAGCTGCTACTTACGAAATTAAAACGGCACATAAAAATTAGGCCTAAAAGCTGACAATTACACCTAATATCTAAAACTACGTCTATAAGCTGACACATTTTTAACCGGGAATTGGGATTTTTTAGATTATAGTATATTTTAGAGATCGTTGTTGCAGTGCGTGATGGAGGTGTACGCCTCAACATTTTCGTTGGAAATGTGGCGGAAGTGGCGACAGTGTCAGAAGACTACTTTTTTCTTTTGGCTTTAGTAGGTTTCCGTTGTATGTGTTTACGTGTATCTTAGTCTTTGTCGAGAAATCGACTGGACTAACATTAACTAGTATATTAGAGTTTGTTTGCGCACGAGAATTTTCAAAAACTGGACAGGAGGCTGAAGATATATTTATTAAAGGGGCTCAAGCCTGAAGCGACAACATGTAACAATGGGGCAACAATAGGGGAGGAGCAAACGATCGGATTATAGCTGACTCAAAGAAGATTCAACCATGCTAGGGTGCGGGAAAGTTAACATTGTCGGTTTATCTCGTTTGAGTTAGCATTGTCAACCCTACTCCGAAATAAACCGTTAAACCATTAACTCGTTGTGGAAAACCAAAATGTAGTGGTGTTCGTTTACGCTTAATTCTTCAAGTTTTAAATCATAAGATGCGAAGTCTCTAATTTTGAAGCCTTACGGCCTTACAATTGGCGGCCGACACAACTGACTAACTTCGTCACTTTGGTATAATTAAACATTTTAGTAGACGATGAGATGATTTATTTATTAGTAAACAAAAACGAACTCGTTTGATGCTTAAGGTAAGGTTTAACTGATTCGAAGTCAAAACAGCAAAGGAACACAAATAAACTTTCATGTAAGGTTTCAGATACTGCAGTGTTGCTGTACTGTTGCTGTACTCGCTTCGCTCGCTCATTCAGTGCAAGTCTTTCTTTTGGTTTGTCCGCAGTTCTGTATTAGCGGCTTTGTCCGTTATTTGCAATATAGACGGCAAGTCAAATGTGCAACGGACATTTTAACTTTAACATGGGAGAGTAACGTGAAATCATTATATAAATCAATTGGTAATTAGAATAATGCTTCTTCTTCACGTGCGGGTGAATTGTTGGCTCACCAACATTGTTAGCATTTGCTTAAACTTCAGGCGATGCGATGCCATGCATATGGCGTTTGCTGATTGGCATTGTTGCATAAAAACAATGTTTAAAACAATGTAAAACAATCAATCTGGTCGTTTAATGCTCCGAAACCCCTAAATCACTTGACCAATTAGAAAAGTCCTTATGGAGAGAGCACATCTACAGAGCAATACTTGTAAAATGAGCCAAGAACCAGCTTTATAGGACAAATAGTTTGATCTGTAGACAGCGTAGCAGAAACGTGTCGTGCCAACAACAAGAAGAAGAAGCCAAAAATGAAAATCACGATTCCAGCTCAAGTCCATATTTATACGCTATGACAAATCGGAAATTAATAAAAGTTAGTAAACGTGTTGGCCAAGTCCCATAAAGCTCATATATCAAATTTCAGTGGAAAATGTAGGAAGACGGCGGAGAAATTAAGCATCGAAATTTCGGCTTTAACATGGGAGACCGAGGTCAAACCTTACAGCAAAGGCTACCGCCTTTACTAATTTTAGGCAACTTACAATTGCAATATAACATTTGGATTTAATTGTGAAACGGAAACAATACGTTAACCGAGGCTCATTGTTGCTCGGCTACGGAGGACAATTATGTTGATAACAGATGGCGTGTTTCCAACGTTCACGAAAATTACAAATGATTAATATCTTTGGATTTAAAACAACCGCAAATGTCAAACCATAAACGGCACCTATTGGAGTCAAACGTAAACTAAATTTCAAATTTCAAGCATATCTGTCGCATAAATTATTTTATCTGAGGCGGTTTAACTAGTGGTAAGAAGTAGTAATTAGCATGAAATCAACGATGTTGAGTAACCATTTACGTATTGAAATCCTTTGTGCACAGCTCAGAAAAAGGACTTTCTGTTGTCTACTCGGTAAAACTCTTCGATCTATACAATTTCCAAAGCTTTCTGTAGCATTATTATTTAGTATTCAATACCAGAAAACGCCGGTTTAATGTCTCGGGTAAGAGAAGCAGTTGCTAGCTTTCGCCCAAACACTGTTGTTGTTGTTTTATTTACAGAGCTTAACCCATTGGGTCACCAGCCCCTGCAACAAAACAATTCTACACAATAAATATCTAGCTACAACAACCTAATAACAAATATGTCCATGTATTCCCAAACACTGATAACGAACAACAACAATCAGACGGCAATAATTAGACTCCATGATTCTAACAATCTGAACGTGATGGGCGAAGCGCTAGCGCGTTTCTAGATATGCAGAAATTAAAAAAAAAATGGAAAATATTTCCTTAAGTACACCAAACTAAGTCAAGCTAAAGTTTAGCTTTCGAGGGCTTCGGAGCTATCGAGTGAGAAGGACAATTTAGCTGGAGAATTCCAAGCGAAAAACCAGGATAGTTGCCATGCCAAAGTCGAGTTGAAGACTAGACACCACATGGCCCTTCATGCCTTTTTGTGTGTTAATTCATGCATTATCACACGAATACAATAAACAAACAATTATAGCCTTAACTGTTAAGTATGTGCACTCTTGTGTATTGTTTTCATGAACGGATAAGCGTTGCTATACCAATAACACCAACCAAAGGATCATTCTCCGCTTGCTTCTTTCCTCTGGACATGAAAATCTGACGAAAAGCTGTTATTTCTCAAGAAATTAAGTGGATTTGTTGTCCTATAGGAGGAATGTCTCTTGGCGAGGAAGCCTGCAAACCGCCCCTTGCGTTTAGAGTAAGAAATCATTTATTTGAAGCACTTAAGTATTAAGGGGCCATTTAATTAAAACATCACGCGGTTAGTTAGGGTTGGGGGAGGGGGTTTCTAAATTGACCGCAAGGGCCTAGTGGGGGGGGGGGACTACTGAAACAGAAAAAGAGTATATATGTAGCGCATCGGTTATCGGTAATTTTTAGGCAACAAGTCGTAAATGTTAGTTGTAAAAATTATCAATTCCCCGAATTTATGTGTGTGAGCTTTAAAGTTGAACAACCGTGAGTATCTATTCAAATTTAAAAGGTACATAATGTAAGAAGTCAACACCTTCAGAAGCGGTAGCGGCATTTAACATAAAAAATATCCCACCTATATAAGGAAATTGGTGTTAATTAAGTGATAATTACGTGACAAGTGTAGCACAAGCGGTACACGTTTAGTGAAAAATACACAATGCCAATCCACGTAACGCTCTTCTAAGGAAACACTTGTAGGACTGTGTATGATAACTTTATGGTAAGTGTGGTACGAGTGGTATGGTAATTATACAGTAATACGTAGCCTATATGTTAGTGAAATGCATACAGCGGCAAACCAGTAATACCATTGTTACGTAATGGGAAAACCAGTTAGTAACAACCTAGAGTCGTAAAATTTTAACTTCAGTGCCACCTCAGCAGTACCAGTAATGGTAAAGAACAGCGATCTAACCTTACCTAAAAACTTAACCATACTAAACCGAACCGAACCTTACGTGTTCTAACTTAACCTAACTGACCTAACCTAACCGTGAATACCAACGTTACAAATTGTTTAATTTTCAGAGGGATACATACCCTACTGAATGTAATTGGTGTCACCGGTCACTTATGGTCAGTCATGTGCTAGTAGACTATCACCATCTTAATGTTGGTCATCACCGTTTAAATCTTTCACAAGACTTGGGCAGTCAATTTGGCGATGAGCCTGTTCTAACTATGGTTTTGAAATTTGTGTGGGTGGTACAGACTTTGGGGTTCGTTGAAGATTTCTGTAATGTATGTTGCACTGGCCACCCATACCACTGCGCTGTGACTGTGGTTGGCAATAATGACCTCGCTGTTGACGCGCCATGAAGCCTCAATTCCCCAACCATGAATATCAGTAACAACAAAATCACACCAAGACCATCGGTTAACGTGAACAATCGCTAATCTTTACAATATCCACGGAACCTACTATTTTTGCATCATTTTCTACCTCTACTTCAAAATCTGTGGGATTGATAACACGTACGTGGCCGATATTACCTTAAATAAAAGTATGATTTAGAAGTCTTACAGAGAAGAAAAATACGAGATCGGGTCATCATTTATCATAATTCCTTATTCATAATTTTAATTTCATTTATCAATAGGGAAGGGACGATCACAGAACAAGAACAGTTTTTTTTTTGCAGGCAAGGAGGGGGGAACGAATCCACAATCGAATCACAGCTGGAGAACAAAGGGGGAGGGGAAGTATAGGCATTTTAAACTGCTTGAAAAACTAACACAGGGTGTCAAAAGGCCGTTATTCACAACGTCCTCCAAAATTTCGTTCAGTTCTCTAAAAGTTCGGCTGTTTTACTATTGAATTGGTAAGCTTCGCGACTATACTTCAACTTGGTATAGACTACCTGTCCTAAAGCGTTTTAGCACGGGGGAAAAGCGAACTTGTAGGTTGCATTGGGAACTTTGACAATGACCATTTCAGGCAGATTGCATCCAGCCTGCTCGCAGTGTGTTTTAAAACTGACACCGTTCACATATTTTACTTAAAATTACGAACACGAGAATATTACTGGTGAAAATAAGTTTAACGTTTTCTTATTGCAGAGGTCCGTTCCAATGAGCAAATGTGCTAAGAATGACGACCATTGTGGTTGTGACTCTTCCTCGGATCCTGTCCATTCTGGTCGATCCATACCTTCTCATTCGCATTGTTGTTTCCTTCGCTCGTTACCGATGTTTACCTCAAAGGATGGTCCAACTTTAGAGTAAGATGGTTTTAGTAATTTAAGCAACGTCATAATGTTATTCTGGGTCTTAAATGTAATTAGGGTGGAGCATGCACTCCTCAAAATACTGCTATTGGCGAATAATTATTTCTCTTCAGAAATTCTCCCTGAATTTCAGGTCCTTTCTAACTGCCGCACATGTGCAAAAAAACGTCCTCTACTGCGCACAGTTTGATAATGTCAAAATACATAATGCATACTCGAAAGAGCTGTAATAGAGCATCCTAAAGTCAAAACGAGGGTTAATAGTCCATCGAAATAATTTGATCCTTGCTGGAACACATTTATTACGTAGCACAGGTGTTCCTATATACATAAACTTATTATTTTTTTTTTGCGTACTGTATTCCGTTCCAAATACGTCCGTTCAACGAAAGTTAAACGTTAATCTTGAACGTGACTGAGGGATTGTGGGAGCTTACTAATTGCAACAGTGCGCGAAGGAGGTTGATTTCTGCAGAATTCTGAGCGTGCGCGAGGCACAATTTATCTTTTCCCTCATCGGAGACTTTTGTTGAAGTTTCTGTGTATTGAAGGTTCCAAACTGTCTTCAGCAGCATGTGCATGGCTTCGCATACAGGTTGGTCGTTTTGGAAGGAACTGTTTCTTTGAAAAACAATGTGACCACTTGTTCATCATTCCTTTTTCTTGATTTTTATAAATATTTGGTTGCTTTTCTTTGGGAGTTAAGGGAGAATTAATAGGCTCCACATTTAGGCCCTTTAAAATGGTAGTTGAGCACATAAAATCAAGCTGCTCTCACCCATAGAGATCTCTACACAGACTGTGGGGCAAAACTGTCTGGATATCTCTGTGGGTGAGAGCAGCTTGCTTTTAAGCGACGAGGTTTACATTTTAATACGAGGTTCATGTGATCCCAACCGTTATTAAACCTTTCAACTCTTGCTTCCGTGGAATGAAGACAGCCATAATACTTCTGTTAGGATTTTTTTTTTAAATCCAATTTTCCAAATTAGGTTTGTTAAAACCTATTAGTATTTTTTAATACCGTCCAAGCATAAAACTTACATCAGACCTGGTTAATATCATATCGATGGCAACATTACATCGACAAATCAGCTGAAATTTGTCATATGTCGCAAGTCCGGGGTAGGGTTAAGTCAGGTCCCTGGTCAAGGTAGACGTTGCAAACTTTTTTCATGTTCACAAACACCATGGTAAGCAAAGAGTCAGATGGAGAGTTATGACAGGTACTAAATACTAATATTTTGTTTACTTGACAGGAATATTGTAAGCTCCACTTACATTGCTTTTGCTGTGATCTTCACTAACACGGTGGTCAATTTTATGATGGCAATTGCAAGCTTGATTTACGCAGCTAAACAAGGTTAGCAGCTAGCTATACATTAGATTCTAGTTTTTAAAAAATGTTTTGTAGTATTTGTAATCCGTTAACGGAAACAGCATTAAAAACTGGTCTTGTCACAATTCCAAATGCCAGACTGAAAGCCAAGTGATGAGACTCGAATTGACGGATGCAGGACTTAACACAGTTGTAGTATGGAAGGATGTAAAGGGAAGGGCATATCAAATAAATATTTCAGTTATTTTGGTGTCAGATGACCAATTTTATTTGTACATAACGTTTCTCTGTAATCTTGGCGAAGGGCTTGGAGGACAGAATTTGTGAGACTCATTTCCTCATTAGTGTCTCATTAAAAGATGTGGGCCGTAATTTTTCAGTCCTGATGTGATGGTCATGGGCCATTCTTATTTTACATAACATTTCTATGTAATCTTGGCGAAGGGCTCCCGAGGCATGATTTGGGAGACTCGTTTCATCATTAGTGTCTCATTAAAGGGTGAGGGCCGTAATTTTTCAGTATTAGAACTGGAAAGAAATTAGAACTGGAAAGAAATTTATCATGCTTAAATTTAACATGATGAGTTTGTTTAATTTAAGCTGTTGTGCAAATGGATGATGGCATACCTGGAACGCCACGTGACTGGCAAGAGTGGGTAGACGGAGGAAGAAATGGACCCATGCCTTATGGACCCATAGGAGGATGTCGTGAGGTTGAACGGAAAGACGAAAGAGCCAAAATGAAGACGGTTCGGGCACGTTTCTTGCCTGGTGGTGGTGGGTATGAGGAAGGTAAGGAGAATAATTAGATTGACCCCAAAAAAATACAAATTCCTCCCCTTCAAAATATAAATTACCATAATTCAAAATTGAGTGGTTATGATGATTGAGCTGTCGCAAAGTTCATCCTCTATCTGCCTGGAGAAGTTGATCCGGCTAGCGATTAGGAAGGGGATCATTACCAAAGTTCCTACAATTCTTTGCAAACTAGACTAGTGTGAGAGGTTTTCGGCTCGTTCAGCAGCAATGGGGGTATGTTCTGGCTTATTTTGGCAATATCTTAACGTGAGTGGAAGTTTCTGGTTCGAAATTCCGATTATGATACCAGTAGCGAGATATAGATCTTTAACTCTTTCCGAAATTGAAAGATTCATTGTTATGTGTTGCTGAAGTACTTTGTGACATTGAGTCATTTTTTTCATATTGACTTCTTTGCCCACAGCACTAAAATAATTCATTCTGTTGCCTATAATAAATCTTGCATATCTTTGTATTTTTCCCAAGCTTTCGGCCTCATTTGTATTTAGTATCAGACGCCAGAAAACAAAGGTCTAAATTGTCGTCACGGTCTTCGATGAAATAGTATAAATATATACGTAATTTCCTTAGTGATTTCCTTACTTGAGACCAATAATAGGACACCACTGAAAGGCAATGACTTGAAAGCCAAGGACTTTAACTAACAGGCAAAGTGCTATCGTGCTTCTACATTCTTAAGTTTTCAAGATGTCGTTTGTCTGACTCGTCAGTGTTTTTCTACAAGCAATAAGATTCATTCCACCAAAATCAATTAACACAAACTGTGGATACACAATAGTTATATGTAACATTTACCTATTTGTTTTATTGATTTAGTTCGAGTTGCCTGCAAATTGCTTGACAAGTTGGAGGAAGAGGGATGTGGCAACAACGTGGATGTAGTGGAGTGCCAAGGAGAAGCTGAGCCTGCCCAATTGGTGACGGGAGAAAAAGAGAGCTGGACTCGCGTGCTCAAGTGAGGTTAACACGGTTCTGTGAGTTCATTTCACTCGAAAGGATATCATCCAAAATAGCTGAAACTTTCTAACTTTCGGTATTGTAGAAACCTCGTATCAAATTAGTTGGTGTCATGGAGCAAAGCTTGTGCGTTCGCTGGTTGCAAATTATTTAGGTGAAATATTCGAATCTAATTCAATATATACCCAAAATTTGTAATCTTGAGTAAAATTTAAGATGTGTTTTACACTTTTTTTTCTGCAAAAATGGCCTTCCCTTTTATTTGTAGCATGATTGCGAGGTTTTAATCTTCTGTAATTGTTTAGAAAATGGGCAGAATACGTTGAGAAATTCATACTGCCTAGCTTACCTTTTCCCCAAAACTGAAACTTTAGTGTCAAATAAAGATCTAACAAAAATGACCTACATTGTCACGAACTAAACCTAACAACGAATGAATTCTTTTTTTTTTTTTTTTAAATCGGATTAGTTTTGTTAACAACGGATGTTTATTTTTATTAACGACGTATTTTTTAAAATTCGTCAACCCCTAGCGCCGGTGTATTTGCTTACATAACTATTTTTTTTTAGGTAACTTCATATTTTAGTACATTGGGCATGCATTTAACGGATCCCCCCAAAAAAACCACCGGGCATACTTACCATATGATACAATAGAAATACACCAATAATCAGTGTTTTGATGTACGAATTGACACTTGTGAGGAATGTTGAATTCTAGGAACTAATTTCTCTTTCCCAAGACACACAGGAACAGATGGGTGTTGGCTTGATACTCGCTACACACTCACAGACTAGATCATTTCGTAATAACTCATGCTTTGCAGTGATATTCATAAAGGCTAGGCATGAAACCCGTTTTTGCTTAAAATGTGAAATAAATACTCGTTACCCATGTCTTTTTCGTGTGTTTTTATGGACACAAATCTGTGTAACACTAATAACTGTCAATGGGCTGTATGAATAAAATTCTAGCACATTTTAGAGTTTGAGCACTAGTTTTAGCTACTTAAAAATAGCATTTGCCTAAAATGAAGTGAATAAGTTTATGCTAGTGCTTTAAAGCAAAGACTCATTCATTGGTCTAGCAGTTTTTGGTATTGAATTAATTGGTTCAATTGTAAAATGGATTTTTCTCAGACGAGGGCTGTGTTATACCTAGAACATTAGAGGACAACGTTATGCGGGTTAATATCTGTCCCTCTGAAAAGGGCACCTGCACATTGGGGCACTTGGGGCACTTGGGGCAGAGTTCCATGGAACGGATTAAACGGAGGGTGGGTGGGGCAGAGGGGACGTTGCTCCCTCCCCTCGGTTTTTCAAAAAAAAGGCTTTTTCGGTAAAATTCTCGGGGGCTTTTCCGCATAACATACTGGTGGCTCTACGAGATCAAATTAGGTAAAAAAAAATCGTCAATACAGCAAAGCAAAACAAAAGATCCATGAAACAGAAGAAAAGGGGACTTTGTAGCCCTTAAATTCTTCACTAGTGCCCCTATATTTTTTTGTAGACAAAATTGTGAAAAAAAGCATTAAAACAAAAACAAAGGCTTTTCGAATATTCCTGGGTTTCGTGACAATATGGACAGGCATTACTCCATTTTTTAAAACACTTATTTATTTGGTCCTATGAATGCTGGATTGCAAAAACAGGGCCTGCCTTTATTTACATTTTCTATTGAACATTTTGCTTTTTGTCTGCTTTTTTTATGTCGTTTCTTTTTTTCCCCACTGATGTCTCCTCCACCTTAATTTTTTAAGTTTGCGGGTTCCAGTGCTCACAAAATCGACTTGACGCTCACATTCAACGAACGTCGGTCCCCAAGGGGAAATACCCGAGCGACAGTTCAAGCGACAGTTCTATCAAATATAAATTGGCTGTGCGTTAAAAATTTCGGAAAGGGAATCACTATTAAACAGCTGAAGAACTAATACAGAAATGGAAACTGAAATTAAAAAAAAAAGTTGAAATTGCTATTGGCCAACAAGATGACTGTCCTTAATGAATGGGAACGGAAGTTAAAAGTTTTAGGTTAGAATAACGTTCCCCATATATTTTAGGTTTTGGACTGTGACATTAACATGTGGGGAAGAACATACTGGCCTGTAATGTTGCAGTTAGAAGTAAATGTTTTTGTAAGCAATCTAAACTCAGAAATAACCATATGAGAATAATGATGAAACTGATTTTAAAAATCATGACTAAGCGTATGCTACCTTTGATTATGTTGCGTATGCAGCTGTGACAATTGGCATTTTAACTTAAATGGAAGCAACAAGAATAGTTTCCCGAAAACGAATGATTTGAACACGTATTCAGCAGTGGTGTGCTATATTTAGTGTACACATAATTGCACCTTGTTCTGCACATATGTTTAAAATAAGTGTGTTTTCGTTGAGCGAAGTATTTGAACATCTACACAGCTTCTTTCCTAAGTCTATGTATAGGTATTATTGATTGAAGTTTTGCAAGTAAATTTGCTTGGAGGTTTACGAGTAGATTGTTTCGTTCCATTATAGGAGCCTTACGAAACTCCGAAATATTTGTGTTCTTTACTTCGAAGGTACACTGCCTCGTGTTTCGTAACTTTCGATGAACAGGTCTTAAATATAAACGATAAGATCTACAATAAGATCTAGATTTGGAGTTAGGTTAACACATATCTAACGTGTGTGTGGCGCAGTGGGGTCCTGGGCCACTGCGCTGTGATTAACATTGGTGCTAATGACCTTGCTGTCGAAGCGCCATTTCACCTCAATGCACCCCCTTCACCCTCACGAAGTAATGTAACCTAACATTCTAACCAGACGTTAAACTACTGAAATCTGACCTAATGATGGACATCGGGTATTTTTTTCTTTCGTAGAAAGGATCAGTCCTAACCAAGGAATTTTTTTCGTCTTCAAGAAATTATCAATAAATTCCAAGAGTCATTTGTGTCGTTGTGCTCCTCAAGCTCTTGAATGTTTGAATGTTTCCTGGTGAAGAGTTTGTAAATACTCACGATGTAAACTAGTTTGGTTTTATCAAAATTACAATATGCCTATGCTATTGATACTCTGCACAGGTAAATAAAGGTTGACACAATTTCAAAAACGTACTTCAATTTACTGGTATGCACTTTTTTGTAGAAAAAGCATTTAAGGTGGCAAAGAGATAATACAAACTTTTTTGTTATTGTAGATATAAAAAATGTGACAACCATGTAGTTTACTGCAAATCACACCAGAAAACATATCCAACAGGTTTTTTGATAATTCCGTAAAAATTGACCACCTAATTAGCATGAAGTATGCAAATAACATACTATATGGAAATCAAGTGTAAATATTTCTTTTGGGGATTTTTGCTTCAAACATGTACCAAATTTCAGAAAAACTTATACGGGGGACAACTAACCAAACTTTTCCTTATAAAAATAACCGTATTTAAGTTATTATGTGAGCCGAACCCAAAATTTGCATAAATTATATGCAGTTTTACACCAAATTGCGTGAAACAGTACCACCAAACACACTTTTGATCGATTTTTTTGCTTAGTTGTCCTCGTATATGTGGGGCACACACCTGCCAAATTTCATAAGGATTGAACCAATATCAAAGCAGTTAGCATAATTTACTGGCAATATATATCGAAAAATAAGTTTTCGGCAATTCAATTGTAAAGAATGACTGGAGACAACCATGTTTTACAACGATTGTGCCCACTAGTGACGAAATGTAGAACTACAGCCTGACTAGCGAAGGTCAGTTGATATATAGCTTCGTTCAGAACAGTTAGTGCTTGAAAAGGCTAAGAAAACTACCACCTTTTGACAATAAAACAGACAGCGTGTATGAACTTCTAACTTCCAGTTCGACTTCTGGAAAACAAGTACGCTGCACTATTTTACTAAATATTTTATTAAAAGGTAACTACTGCAGATTTTCAGAAACGGTTTTTCACGAAAAGAGAGAAATATTTAAGGTATTTTTTCCACTGCTGCATTAGCCCTTTGCCACCTTAAATCCTTCTGAATGTAGTTGTTGCATTATTAAGTCATCCTCGCTGTCAGAAGCCAATTCAGTTCTTCGGTGCCCACTGTATACATTTTACACTAAAGCTACTTCGCGTGATGCCTTCCCAAAGTCTACCTAAGTAGACACAAGGTTTTACAACACATTTCACCTACTGAAACTGTTGAAAAATTTGGTTCCAACTGCTTTGGATCATTCATAACACTAAATATCGCCAACAATGCCGTTTTATCTTAAAATATTGTACATTACTGACAAGTTGTGAACCTGTACATCCCTGGGCGTGATTTTGCAGGTTGACTAGATTTTGTCCTCTTTGGTTACATTCTTAGAGTTGCTGCCCTCAAGTGGAAGTTTTCAGAAGTATATTTGTGTCCGTGTGTCATCACATTGGGCGAGTGAGGGCGGCTGTGTGTGCAAAACATGATTAGGAAAAAATAAACAACTGCCTACTTTTGTGGGCAAGAAAGGGATAATGCCATTAAGTGCTGAGAGCGATCTGCAGACAAAATACCAACGGAAGGATATGCACTTAAGAGGTGAGCAAAGCAAAAGAAATCCAGTGCTCATATACATTGTCAACTAAGGTCGTAGAAGAACAAGATGGTACGCCATAGCATCACGGATTTATTTTCGAACACGGCGTGTAAGCTAATTATTGGCTTCAGTTGTGAATGTTGCATTTTTACGTTTGCGTTGAGCATGTAGTTGAATTGAACAGTTTATGAAATGCAATAATACAATGGGAGTGGGGAGAAGATTGTGGAAGTGAAAAACTGGTAATAAACAAGAAATTAATAAAGCAGCAAAGCAGTCCTCTGATAGCTTATTTAGCAAATTATTTTGCCCCACGATAACAAAGTAAAAGTATGGAGGTTTAACACTTAAAATCCAGAAGATAGCAGTAAAGGGGAAAGACCACCTATATTACCCCAGTGATCATTAGATAACATTACATGTAATGAGACAGGTTGATGCCAACGGAAGGCATCAAAGTGGAACCGATGCCAACTCACCAAACGGCGCAAATCCAACCAGAAAAATCCAATACCATTCAAAACACCATGATGCTTGACAAAACTAATCTCCAAGTTCTGTTATATGCATTTTATACGTTGTGCTGATAGGTGGCCTCTAAGGTAAGGGCTCCACCAGCACTAAAACGTTGACATTTGCGAAAATATAAATAAATTACTGAGAATGTGAATAACAAACTAATAACTACAAAAAGTTCTTTACTACTACCCGGATTCCATCTGAGTAAATTCGGCATTAAGAGCCAGTATTTCTACAGCAAAACCAACATTAATAGACGCCCAAGTCATAAAAACGAACGGAATGTAAAAATGTTAATAGAACATTATTGTTTTTGTTGGGTTCTATAAAAATATGTGCGCACGATTGGTACTGATAATGTCACGGATGTATTTATGCTACCATAGCATCACTGCGATACGAAATTAAGAAGGAAAGCGCACCATGCGAACTTTCCCTAACGTCCTGCAGACGTATCTTTATACCCTATGAGAGTTAACATGGGAGCCCTGACCTTAGCTAGTAGTAACACAAATCAATCTTAAATGTTTTCTTCGTTACTGGACTCAAGACACTTGATTCGAACGATTTGCAAAAATTACAGCGGTATGGTGAAATCGTGCATAAGCTCGTGACAGTTTATAGTGGGCCACCATCTCACGACAATTACGCTCCAACAATAATAAATCATCTATTTGACGGCGGCACACTAGCGTGTGTAGATATAAAATTCTTACAAGACGCCTTTTCTAAGAAGACGGAAGTACAACTACGCCCTGCAACAATTACTAAGAGGTCGAGCGGATTCATTCTTGGCACGGTAGCAACGAAAAAAGGCGAGCGACCGACAATGTGAACGGATCTGCCCAGTAACAATCAGTAACAAACGAAATATTGATAATGCTGACTATTAGGGCAGTAACACGACGTAGTATTATTGTGTATAACTCCCTGGTGGAGCCAGTAACTGGGTTAGCTGCAAAGTGCACTGGTGGGAAAAAGGAAGGTCGTCTTACTGAAACCAATGTTATTAGACTGAATTTCTTAAGCCTATAACGCATGATTTTTGTTGTTGGAAAAAACAACGTTCTTTTAAGCCTAAGAAAACCGCTCTCAAAGCACTGTCTTGCCTAGAAATGCCGTTTTTTCCCTTATATTTTAATCTAGTGCACCTTGTAGCTATACCCACCAAATTGTATCTCTTAGCCAAAATGACGTCACATGACGCTGCCCTATTAGAGCCGAGTTGAATAGTTTTAAATAGAGCACAATCACTGAATGCACGATCGATGTTCGGGCTTATTACGCTTGGTATCAAAGAAGGAGAAACCGGCAATTCGGCCACACTCAAAATAACAGTGGCACCTCCCACTGAAAACGTTATTTACTTCCCTAAGAACACAAGACACCAGGGGTTCCAAGGAGCAGGAATGGAGAGGTATTAAGACTTCACCATTGGGGGAGACCACAAAATGGGGTGAATGCTGTCGGGGCAGGGGGAGCCCCGTATGGAGCGTATCTGACCACAAGATGTGGGAATGGGGGTGCCCCGCCCCCGCGATCTGTGGCCATTTTCATTTAATGCTGCCCAATAAAGTATTTCACTCACGCATGCGCGAAACAGCTAGTACATATATGTATATTACAAAAAAAACGTCAAGTGTGCCGTAAAAAAAGGGGTTATATGATTGAATTTTCACTTGTTAAAATGTACACGGATAAAAAATTAATAATTTTTAATTGAAATAATCAAATGTACAATTGAGAAAATTGCATCTGTTTAAGTGTTGTTGTGCTTTTCGAATCATATATTTAAAACGTAAAGCACAACAGCACTTAAACTGATGCAATTTTCTCAAATGTACATTTGATTATTTCAATTAAAAATCATCAATTTTTATCTGTGTACATTTTTACAAGTGAAATTTCAATCATATAACTCCTTTTTTACGGCACACTTGACGTTTTTTGTTTGTAATTTATTTTGGTTATGTTGGAAACCATTCAAAATTAGCAATTTGGACTCAGGATTCAAGTAGCTTTATTAATAATTTTAATACAAGTCCTCCAATTTAGTCCAAGTTTCCATCTTCCTTTGGCGCAGTCACAAGTGTAATTCTGTCCTGCCAAATAAATGCAGATGTTGTCTTTATCTTCCAACACGTGACAGTTACTTTTCATTGAGGAAAAACATTCATCATAAGCTGCAGGAATAGAAAGAAATTGAAATAAAAAAAACGTAATCACTCACCAATAAATTATGAGAAAAGGCAAAAATTCTTTTAAACTCTAATATACCCCGAGCCACAAATACGTTGTATGTCTGTCTTTAGTTTTGATACCCCGTATACCAGTACGAAAGTTGTAAAGGTTACATTTTAGAGCCAGACGAACTAACCCGGAACTTCTCATCTATATATAAAAACCTACCGTGCCAAATTTTGTGGATTTGTGTTAGCTTCTGCAATATTTGGTGTTTGATATTGCGTATGGTCTGTATGGATTGCACAGCAACCGTAGTGCACATTTACACATTCACGTCAAAATTTCAGTTGGTTGTACCATTCCGGAGTTACTGGCCCCTGAATAATAAGTTTTATTGTTTTACGTTTTATAAAAATTGTTATTTGGCAAAAATGCAAATCGTCACACGCCAGCCGAAAGGCATAGCCTGAGATTAAACAGATTTTAACAATGCTTGAAATAAGCAGTTGTCAACAGTGACTGCTATAGAAATTCGGTGTCACCACACTTTCATTGCAGGCAAGTAGGCAAGGAGTGGAGAAGGTTTTACAATGGTGAGACATTCGGACATTTTTTTTCTCTTCAATTTTAACGCGATAAACATAAAAACTCATGGAACTGCATTACCAACCAACAGTTGGTTACAGTTTAACAGAAATGGGAAACGGGATAAGATGACACTAATAAACGAAAAGTGACTAAAGAAGGAGGCATACAGGTTTTTTTGGGCAGTTGCTCACAGTACGTTATAGAAATTTGGTGACATCACACTGTAGTTGCAGGCAATAAGGCAAGGGGAAGACACCTTTACAGTAGTAAGGGGATGTGCTGATTGAGTGAGCAAAGCGAACGAAAAACGGCGGTTGTTTGCCAGCATGCACAAAATAGTGATTAAAGAAACTTACTTTGATGAAGCATGTGCATCCACACGACAGACAAAACCACATGTTTATTACACCGAGGGCTTGCGCTAATGTCATCTAGTAGAATGGTACAATAAATTATACTGCATATAGCATCACCCGGCTCTAGTCTAGAAGTTCAAATCCACCTCAAATATCTGTGAGGCAAACATTCCTCACCTTTGTTTTAAAATTGCGCACTGTAGATCACATAACGTAAGTTGTGAACGCATTCCATATTTTGACCATACGATTCGAAAAAGAATATTTTCTACAATCCCGATTAACTTGTTGAACTACAAATTTAAGGTGATGACCCCTGGTTCTATCGTGATCTCTGAGTAATAAATGGTGACTGAATCCACACAGCACCGAATAAGTTAATGTCAAGTCACATACCAGGCTGCGTTTTTCAAGTGAGCTAGCATTAGCTATAGTTTTTAAATTTGAGACCAGGTACATTCTTCATAAACTGAAACTCCACCGATTCCTCACTGTCAATATCCGTAACCATACATAAAGACCAAGCTGAATTGCATATTCCAAAATTGGTCTGACAAATACACCAAAGGCCAAAATTAATGTTTTACGATTTTTAGAAACAATTGTACGCCAATCAATGCCGCCCTTTGCCTCAGGTTGTGAAGTAAAGGGCGGCATTGCTTTGGCGTGCAATTGTTTCTAAAAATCGTAAAACATTAATTTTGGCCTTTGGTGTATTTATCAGACCAATTTTGGAATATGCAATTCAGCTTGGTCTCTATATATAGTTACGGATATTGACAGTGAGGAATCGGTGTTACCTGTTTAGCTTGGAGGCCAGGGCGCTGTGTCCACTGAGCTGTAGTTTTGGCATTGGGAAGCTCCAGTTACCAGGTAGCCTACACCCCGTGACCGCAACGATACGCTCCTGTGCACGGTAGTTGTGCAAGCAGAGAAATGGAGTTCCCAAGATATCAAGAAGGAAACGACAAATCATTAGTGCTGACAAAACTGAACAGTCAAGAGTTGCGTGAAGATGAGTTGCGTGAAGAAGAGGCGTTCCGGAAGCGCTTAATTGGCAAAACCTCGATAAACTCGTGCAGCGGTCCTACTCCTAAAGTTGACATGAGATTATAAATCCCACAAGACTTTTTTAGTCAACGACATACCCTCCTACGGGGTGATCTTTATTTTTTTTCTTAGATTTAGCAGGCTGCCAGTGATCCGCGATCCTTGCTTGACCATTTAAAATTGCAAAAAAAGTTTTTATTTAGTATTTAATTAAATCCAACAAAAGAATGGGTGAAATTCAACCCACTTCTATTCTATTCTTACCAACACACGCCGCATATTTTTTTGCGTCATCTGGTCGAAATTCTGGTGGCTTGCACGAACATTTTTGTTGACTCACTTCATCGTAAAAACAGTGGTTGCCCGTATAATTGGCTCGGCAGTAAGCAATTTCCCTTTCTGAACAAAATGCTGGAAGAATTTTTTTTTATCAATAAAACTATAAGTGGCAAATACAAAAGTAGAAAATTTGTCATGGTCGATCATTACAATCATGGAATTAACCCCTTCTGTTCCAAAAGTCGCCCGGAGGAGTAGCATTACAACAACAGTAGTACTGGAAAATGTAATTTAGCCAAAAGAAAGAAAATGAATGTAGGAAAGACAAAGAAACAATATAGTAGTTAAAGTCGCAGCCCTGTATGGCAGTCGTTTTAAAAACGCCAGCTGTTTCCGCTTCCTGTAGGGAATGTAAGCATAGTACTTCTTTGCATTTTTCACGGAATTAGCAAGGGATTGTTTATAGCAACCCGCATTACAACTTTTTGAAGAAAAGGCAGATTTATTCCAGACATTTTCTTCATAAGTAATATTTAAAAAGTCCACAAATCACTACTAACGTCCATCATTTTTTTGTTAAAGTAAATGATGTGTTCTACAAATTAACAGGATTAAAGTTATCAATGATGGAAATAAATAATGACTTACATAATTGCACAGTGTAATAAAGAAGAGCTATGAAGCCACTAATGAAGAGGAATAAACAAAAAATCCCAACAACGATGACAGTGTACCTACTATGTCTGAAACATAAACAAACAAACAAACAATTAATATTAGGCACAAACAGGGAATAACACAATGCTGGGGTTTTTGTCTCGTTTTGAAAAATCGATGCATCGAGATAATATTTATACTCTTGTTCAAGAAAGAATGTTTTCCTTATATGGGCATTCCTCTGTTCTAATAGAAATAAATGTATTATTGGTTACGCACTTCTGTACGATCCAGTGTTCGTTACAAGTTGATTTGCTTTGTAACGCACGAAAGTTCGAACAGAAGCGAGCAATTTATAAAACATTTATTTATACTAAAACAGTTAAATGCCCATATAACGTAACAATCTTTCGTGAACAAGAGTATAGATCTGGAAGGATGCACCAAACTATTGAGATTGGTATTGCTGATACAGAATAAACATTACGCCTACATATTTTTTGTCGCGACAGTTTTGAGATGTTACCAACACTGCATAAAAAACACAGAGGCGTTTTACAACCCCTTAGTGGAAGGATACGTCTTTTTTTCAATAATTTTTCGCCCACAAAATTTTGAATTACCGTATTTCTTTGAAAAAACCGCCTGACCTTGAAAAAGATCCATTTCTTATTAGCACCCGCGAACTGTTTAGAAGCAATGAATGTTGTACTTGACAAGTGACCAAACAAGAAACAAGTTCGTCTAATGCCTTTTCGTTTTGTATTAAATGTTTTAAATATGTTTCAGCCAACAACACATGTTTAATTTAGTCGACGTGCCACAAAAAATACCGAGGGGTCACGAAGTAATTATAACGGGTTTTGAAAGTCAAAATTAATGTGGCTCGAAGAAATACAATGCCTAAGTAATCTACATTATTACTACCTTAAGTGAGAAAGGACTATCAACATCATCAACAGCACTCCTGCATTAAAAACGGCTAGTGAGTAGCTCTTCTAAAATCCAGTAATGGAAGCGATGACGGGTGCCCGATGGCGCAGCTCGCCTGTAGCTGTTCTGTAGTCCAATAATGGAAGAATAGACCCCCCCCCCCCACCTTTCAGAAAATCCTAAGCATGTCCATTTATGTTTATTAGAGGGCTCGCAAGAGCACATTGAATTCGAAAATTAATAATCGCCGTTACGCCATTATCTCTTCACCTTTAAATGGGCGTAGTAAGGTCGCTACTGAAATTACACAATTCCGGTTTGGATTGACGGAAAGAAGAGGAAGGGGGGGGGGGGGGGTTTGAAGGGAATAGATCCCCGCCTTTCAAAACATACTAAACATGTTCATTTCGGGCTATTAGAGCGCTTCAAGAACACTTTGAACAAGAAAATCCCTATAACAACCAAATAAAAAATGCATTTACGCAAATGACGGGCAATATACTTTAAATTTGATTGGGGGCGGGGTTAAAGGGTTGCTTTTACGTACAAAATGTATATCACCTTTCCTGTCCAAAATTGTATACTGAACGTTTTGCTTTACACTGCGCTTTTGATTTGTTGACGGTTAAGGATTTACACCCAAAACACTGTTTGTTGGAAGTAAATCAACTACCCTAGCTATCGTAGCTATTTTTCTTTCCAGTTACTCTTCATATGCATTCATACCCAACGTCATGCTTTCACAGAAAGGAAACAATTGCATCAATTTTAGGCCCTATCTACTCTACTATATGAAATGTAATGTACAATCATTGGGTGCAATGCACGTGTGTGGCCTCTTTGTTACTGTTTGTTCGTTGGATCATTAACTCAATTTAAAAAAAAACAAATAGAACCTTTTTTGTAGACAATTCCACTCTCTATAATTTCGGTTCTAAGATATTTTCATGCCTAAGCAGCAGGTTCCGTGGTATATTGAAAAATACAATTTCAGGCACCAGATTCCAAGGTGGCGGCAATAGCTGCACACTCTTCGACACGTTTATTGACTGAATCGTTGAATCAAAGAAAGTAATGAAAAGAACTTCGTGCACTACATTTTAGGACAGAACATATTTTCAGGCCCAAGCAACCATTACCGAGATATCGAGAAAAAAAAACAGTTTTTGGGTACCGTGTTTCCAAGATAGCGGCGTTAGCTCAACTCGGACACCTGAAGAATTTTAGTATGTTGAACTTGAGATCATTACGAACCACTGTGATCATTACGAACCACTGTGCCAAAAACCAGTGTATTATGAATTATTCCGAGCATTTGATCTAAGTGATCATTTGATCTAATGTGACAGGACTATGAAATCAATGAAATCTTGTCAAAAGAAAATCGTAAATAAAATGTCAATGATTTGAGGGATTATGTTATTGTCCTTAACACCATTTTCAAAATGGAAACAAAAGTTTAGTATAAACTTAAACAAGAATACCATCATGAAAATTCTAGTAAAAAAAAAATACTTCTAATCAAAAGTGGTTACTGAATTAGAAGTAAAAAGTTTTATGCTCCAACATTTTGTAACATAAATTAACTTTTGCTACCTTACTTAAATTGCTACATTAAAATCAAACGGAAATAAAATTTAAAAAAACATTTAGACATTATATAAGCAATGTTGAATTTGGTATAGTGTATTATAATATTAATTATTGTTTGATTGTTGTCGTAGCCTGATATACTTAACCCACACAAGCACCTTTGAGGAACTTTGGTTACTTTACTGGAAATAAATCCAAAAAATAACCAGATTTTTTCCCAAAAATTTCGTTTCTTCTTTAACTTTCATCTGTAACTTTAACCTTTAACTTTCATCTGTAACTTTAACCTTTAACTTTCATCTGTAACTTTAGCCTATAACTTTCATCTGTAACTTTAACCTTTAACTTTCATCTGTAACTTTAACCTTTAACTTTCATCAGCAACTTTAACCTTTAACTTTCATCTGTAACTATAACCTTTAACTTTCATCTGTAACTATAACCTTTAACTTTCACCTGTAACTATAACCTTTAACTTTCATCTGTAACTTTAACCTTTAACTTTCATCAGCAACTTTAACCTTTAACTTTCATCTGTAACTATAACCTTTAACTTTCATCTGTAACTATAACCTATAACTTTCATCTGTAACTATAACCTATAACTTTCACCTGTAACTTTAACCTTTAACTTTCAAACGTTGTATACCATGCGATGCTTCTACTCACAGAACAGTAGAGAACATCCCAATATCTACTATTGGAGAGATGACTGCGTGGTCTTTCTTAGCATCTTCGCTACTACTATCACCATCAGAACCGGGCTTATGATGGTGCTTCCACTTATGTTCAGCTGTTTGGTCGTGATGATGTTTTGCAGGTGGACGATGTTTTTCAGAATGGTCATCAGGGTGGGCAGGTGGAGGAAGAGTTTCTTGGCGATGATGATTGACATGAGGATGTGAGTGGACTCGCTGTTTACGTTCGCCTGATGAAGAGTGATGGCGTTCAGTCCGGGCATGATGTGCAGGACGATGGCTTTCAGGCTGGTCACTTGATACAGGATAATGTAGTTTAGGCTGCTGACGTGAAACGGGATGATGTTGTTTAGGTTGGTCAGACTTATCACGTGCTACATGGTGATGCCGTTCAGGCTGATCCCGTGATGTTGAGCGATGGTGCTTTGGCTTATCACGGTAATGTCGTTCAGGCTGATCCTCTGATGATGAGCGATGGTACTTACGTTTATCACGGTGATGTCGTTCAGGCTGATCCCGTGATGTTGAGCGATGGTGCTTAGGCTTATCACTTGATACACCACGATGTTGCCTAGGCTTATCACGTGATACAGTGTTATGATGCTCAGATTTGTCAGGTGATGCAGTGCTATGACGGCTAGTTTTATGACGTGTTTTGGAAGGTTTCTCTGCACTTTGCTGGGGATGAGTAGAAGAATGAGGGAATTGGTCAGAAGGCATTGCTGAAAGAAAAGAAAAGACTTGAGTAAACAATATTTGCGAATTGTTCAAACTCCGAGAAATCCAAAAACCGTAAATATCAACACCTCAGGAATTTTATTGTAACTTAGTGCACATTTTCAACTGTCACTCACCCAACCACTACGATAAACGAAATGTTTTGAGGTGTTGATAGTAGTGTCTAAGGCTATATAAAGCAGCATGCAGACATGCAGATGCAACATCCTCCCAAAAACATCACCCCAAGGTACCCTGGAGGACCCCATTCCACAGGCTAGCCTCCACCGATCATCACCCTACAGACTGACTCCGCCAATGCTGGCCCCAAGTCTATAGGCCGACATCCCCAATGAACGTTGTCGACAGGTCATCCTATGGGCCGATCCCCACACACACCCCAACAGATCCCCATCCCCCCACAAAACATCAACATGGGCCAAGTTTCCCATATGGTTGCGACCCACGGGGCACCACCCCAAGACCCCATGCAAGTCTGCTCCCCACGGGCCGACTCTCCTATGTGTTCCAACCCACGGACCTACCCCACAACCGCACCCCATGGAGCAGCCCTCCCCACATGGCACCTCATCAGGATAAATTAATTCTACTAAATTAAATGGAAATGTACGTGATGTTTGGTCACCCCATGAGCCGACCCCCCGCAGGACAGCCACATGGCACTCCATCTATTTCTCAATCATTCAATATAAATTAATAGTAGCAGAACCCAAACGAAAAAAAAAAGACTTGCCCGACGAGTTTGTGTGTTGGCGGCAAAGAAGCTAGGAAGAAAAAGTTAAGAAAACCCTACTTCAAGTTGGTTGCCAATGCAGCTGCCTATTAGTGAGATTAGTGATTAATCACAGAAGAGGTGGCGATTTATAGGAACGGTCAGACCGTTTCTGGAGTTCGAATTTGTGTATTTTTTGTTTAGTTTTAAATAAATTTACGTATTAAACGAACTGTTTATTAATGAGTTGAAAATGATTGGGGATAGGTGGGCCATTTGTAAGGATAATAATCTACATTTCAAGGTCAGCAAGCCCAAAAATCCATTCGCTTACCTTCAATTTGAAACATTGAGCTGACCGATAGTTTTGAGCTGAAATGCTAGAGCATTACAAATATTTGGCGCCTGATAGAGAAAACATTTACGTAGAATTTCCTGCCTAGCTTTCGGAAACAAAACGTGAAGCTAACTAACTGTAAGATCTACTGTTAAAAAGTGCAGCAGCTGTATGTTCAACAGTTTTTTTTTTTTTGCACAACCATGACTTTCTCAACTACAGCCTCCTATGGGATAATACGTTATACGATATGAATAGGGGGGCAGACGGTGTCGTATATTTAAAGGAGCCCATAGCTCTAATAATCTTTTTTAGAGTAAATAATGGTCTCAATTAGTGATATAAGCTCGTGATGCCATGTTGAAGATTCGACTGCATCAACGAAAAATAGGTTTGTTTTAGGAACTAGAATGACAAACATTTTTGTAAAGTGTAGATTTTGAACAAAGAATATCCAGGCTTTTCGTAAATGTGATGAACATGTTGTTGTCATTTCATCCTTTGGTTTAAAATGATGCCAAGATGACGAATAGATTCAACTTTCTCCATTTGGGACATCGGCACTGTCAACTGTCCCTTTTACTCAGTATTGATCACATTTCAAAGCAACAGCATGTTCCAATTTCTACAAAGGCCAAACAAATAGTTCTTAATAGACCACCGAAAGGTTTAACGATGTTTTTTTTTAGTAGTAGACCTCAACTACCACTGACATTTTCTAGAAGAGAAAATGGCCTTGTGATGCCTCGTGCTCATGTCGACTGTGGCATGTAAAAAAGCCCAAAAATTTCTGATTGTAATTACTTAGTAAAATTGTTCCTCTAGTACTCTGACACCACGGCTTCGGCTGAAACACGACAAATCTCCATCCAATAACCATCGAAAGGATAAAAAAAAAACACAGTAAAAACTGTTTACTAAATTTTGCTTAAAACAACTAAACGTATTAGAGAAAAGTTTCCAGATTTCAAGGCACCAGCAAGCTACAAATTTATTGCAATTCGTTGAAATATGTACCTTAGGGTCACCTTTGTTCTTAAGGAACCCTGAATGACACCTTTTTCGTAAAATTCTGGACGTTTGAAATTACTCTCCCCTTGACTACGGATCTGTATTGTGTTGCTTAGTGCAGGCTATGCTTGTATTCTTCTGCAGTAACTAAGATAAACTTTTTCCGTAATTATCTAAAACAGGGGCACCACGCCAAATTACAATTTTTTTGTTCAAAAGACGTAAAATGCGAGTCACTGACACGCTAAAGCGGCGGTTGTGGCAGCCAAATTGCGAGGTCATAAAAATGAAGATTACAGAAAGTAAAGTAGTCAGAAAACCAGATTTGCACCACAATGAAAGTTTACAGATATTTTTCTTTGTGTGGTTTTCGTGTGGTTTTGTAGTTAATGTTAGTTTCCTGTGGTTTTATTGTTATTGTCTGCTAGTTAAGGTTAGACGGCAGGGTTGGGGTTGGTATTTCATACTGAGACAGTTAACTGTTCCAGTATGAAATGCCCCAACCCCCAACCAGTTAACCGTATCACCACATCGAATCACTAAATTTTTGTACTAATTAGGTAGTCATTTTCCATGGTGCTCCTTATTTAGTAATTACCAACTTTTCATTCCTTACCTGTGATCAACTGTGCCTTTCTTAATTTCACACAATGAAATCCATTTATGTCTGTCCATGTAACTGTCAGCATAAGGACATTAATTCTTCAAACGTTTGTCCGCAATCACGCATTGCCCTGCATTTAATGTCATCTTGTTGCAATGCCTTCTCAAACAAAGGAAAACCCAATAAATTAAATGCATTAAGCGAATATAATCAAACAAAAAATATTTAGCTCTGCTCTGCAGTCAAGATGGACACCGATTTTTAAAGGGCATCAGGCCTTGACTACTGTCGAGATGAATAGAAAATGAAACGGTTTCCGTGGGTCAGGCTTTGCTGAAGGAACTCTTAGCCCGGCCATAGAAGACCATCGACCCTAGTGCCAATTATTTGATCATGTTGTCAAGTTTTCCTTCAACACCTATGTATGTGTCATACGCTTAGGTTAGAATGAGATGCAGTTGGTATTATGCAGACAGGAAACTCATTATGACCGCCATTGAGAAGGCTGAAATTAGATACTGTAGGCACTAGGCACAGCCTGCCCCCAACCAGCGAAGCAGCGTCATAAAACACGCAGACCACATCGGGAGGACGCTGGGGGGGGGGGGGGGGAAGGTAGTTGGAGGGGCGATTTCGGGGAGGTCAGAGGCTGTTTTTATTTTCTCTAGACCGGCGTATGTTACGCTACGTACTGCAAGTAGTTGTTTATTTTAGTTACCAATGTAAAACAGTTTAAACAAAATGTTCTATTGAGCAAAACTTTATAATCTGAGATATGATGCAAATAAAGTTTAGCTTCGTTTAATAATCAAGCCACAGAACATCTGTGGCTAAGACTGTATTCTAATAGGCAGACGGGATACACAGTCGTTGATTAGAGCGGAGCGAAGCCGAAGGCCCAGCGAAGTTCCGATATGACCACAATCCAATGTAATCTAAGAACGCACATCACGCAATAACCACAAGGACTATCTAAACCAAACTTTGCACGCAGTATCACGGGTGTGTGGACAAGGTTTATCAAAAAAAAAATCGGAATCGGACATGGGATTGAGGAATCGTCATGATGAAAAAATGGCACAAGAGACAAGAACCAAGAGCCAATGGTCAACAACAAAGAGGTCATAGTTGGTCATGACGTCATAGTTTTTTAATGAAATCTAGAGGAGTGGTTGGTTGAATGCTTCGTAACTTGAATAAGAGATGGGGATTATTGGCCGACTCCAAAAAGTTGACATTCAGTACACAACACAAGCACGCTATATTTCTGGCCTCTCTTCGGGGCTGTCATCAGGCATAAAAACAAACTGTAACAAACAAAATCATAGATACACATTCCTCCCAACCTCCAGCTAACCCATCGAAGTCAGTGATTTAAAAATATTACAAGGCGTTAAAAAAAACTTAGTAGAGTAAAACACAAGAGAGGCCAAAAGCCTATGAACCAACACCAGCCATTTTACCGGAAGTACCTCGCGGTCGAAGAGGATCAAGAATTAAATCTATATAACTAAGATCATAGTATTTGTGTGTTTATTTGTGTGTGTGTGTGTCCGTCAAAAGTAATTGTTTGTCATTGGAGACAGTAATTGGCGCCAAGCACAGCAGGCCGAACGGTTATAGTATGTGATGTTAAACAGCGTTCCCCTCAGTCCCCCAAGTCCCCTCAGCCCAATCCGTTAATTTTAAGACATTGCCTTGGCGCGCGACGCTAGTGCCAGCACCTGCCCGAAGGAACGGTCGAACTACACTTCTGTGTTGTCATCACGCTCGAGAAGTAACTCCTCCACGCTGCTTCGTTTGTAAGGGCGCGTTTATGCGACGACTCGTCGTTGCATTCTCGCAGCTTGTGCTAGAAATTATCTGAAATTCCAACTTGGCGGCGGTTTTAGCTCTGCTAGCTCGAAACGAAACAATACAATAATTGAGTTTTATATATTGAGTAATAAAAATGTGATTGAGAAAACTGTATCGTCAGTAGGAATTCTTTATCTTATTGTCAAGGATTATAAGACTTGACTGAAACGACATTTACTGAAACGATGTCGGATTTAGCTAATCCAGGTAGCACGGTTTCCATGAAAACAAAACCTCTGCCATCGCTATTACATTCTAGCTGCGGGTATGCAAAGGTGATTCATTGCATAAAAGCGCCCTAATTCTTGTACGCGTGAGCTTGCTAATGCTGGCCGCTACTCCGATGCGCAACTATGCTGTTTCATAACTTCACGCTTCTATAGCAGCATGATTCGATGCCATACGGGTCACTGTGGCCGTTTATTTTGAGCATTCAACCATTTAGCAGACCACGTTTACCTTTTTTGTGGCGTCGATGGAATACGTTGATGCCGCCATTTTTCTGTCCCAGCATGCGACAACTAAGCGTGCGAGCGTCTGCTCATAGATCTCGGTCCAGTTGATATTCGCTTGAAAATATCAAAACGCGCGTGTTGGTCCACCTGCTTTACAATTGTAAATGCTGGCGCCTAAGCGTTACGCATGGGAAAAGCTGTAGTTTAAACGCCGAGCGTCACGCGTACACGTCAAAATCAACAGTATAAATGAGGCCTTAAGCAAGCTATAAGGCATCGCAGGACATGTGGCTTTTTTCCCCCAGTCATCACTTCGCCATATTGGATCTGTGACAATTACGTGCTCACGCTATAACTTTCCAGTGACGAGCTGGCGCTCCGTGCTCCCAATTGCCGATGCGATGCCAATGATGAACAGCCGATGTACCCCTCAGTAATTACAATATAGATGCCTTATTTTCTCACAAGGCCAATCTTTAATGTTGACTATCAGATTCATTTTGCTTTTAAAAAGTGCGCCCTGAAAATAAGGATCAGGAGAGATTGACCCAGGTGGTTGAAATGGAAACAGATAGGGAAAAAAAGTTACAAAGCTCAGTTCGGGGCATTGGATTTTGATCACGTCTTTATGTGAAGACCTCATTGAAAAACCAAGGTTCACTGAGGTAATGAATTCCAAATCTTTTTTTTCCATTTGACAAATGACTTGTTGCTGGAGCCGATTGTCTTAGATCACAGATTCCATTTGGTTTGTTTGCACTTTTCCTGCATGCCCCTTGGATTTTTCCACATTGTTCGTCTTCTTTGTGCCACCACACCGACGGACAGAGATCTTACGAAAACATCTTTAAATGAATTCGACCAACGAAATAAAAAGGTAAACGTTTAATATACCTAATTCACTAGAGATGAGACTATCAGACAACTGATGTCATGGTTTGCTACAACGCAAAAATGTGGGAGATGTGGGTTTTTTTTCGATACGTCATAAATTTCTATTTTGGGTTAAGACAGGGTCAAAGCCAATACTTATAGTTATTTAGGAACAGGTTGGCTTTCATAATGATGCAATTATTTGGTAGGGTAACAAATATGGTTAGTTATGATCCCTACTCAAACTAGTACGGAGGTCTGTTTCATTAAATATCTGAGAGATCATCTGTGTAATAACGAACTTTGAAAGCGTTTCATTAGCACGTTTGTGTTGCACATTTGAAGAGTTTTGCAGGGGGCAGGAATGTACACAGTTGGAGAGTTTTTTTTTTTAAAGGAAGGGGAGTGTTTGACAAAGAGTTCGATTGAAAGAGGAGTCATGGACAAAGGTTTCACTAGGAACGGAGTGGTTGACAAAGAGTTTCTCTAAGAACTGGAGTGCTGGACAGTTGAAGGGTTTCGATAGGAATGGGAGTGTTACACAGATGAACAGTTTTGCTATAGGAACGGGAGTGTTTGACAAAGAGTTCGATTGAAAGAGGAGTCTTGAACAATTAAAGAGTTTAACTAGGAACGGTAGTGGTAGACAATTAAAGAGTTTCTCTAAGAACTGAAGTGCTGGATAGTTTAAGGGTTTCGTTAGGAATGGGAGTGTTACACAGATGTATAGTTTTGCTAGGAACCGGAGTGTTTGACAAAGAGTTCAATTTAAACAGGAGTCTTTGACAATTAAAGAGTTTCACTAGGAATGGTAGTGCTAGACAAAGAGTTTCTCTAAGAACCAGAGTGTTGGACAGTTGAAGGGTTTCGTTAGGAATGGGAGTGTTACACAGTTGAAGAGTTTCGCTTGGAATGGGAGTGTTACACAGATCAACAGTTTTGCTAGGAACGGGAGTGTTTGACAAAGAGTTTGGTTGAAACAGTAGTCGAAGAGAATTAAAGAGTTTCTCTAGGAATCAGAGTGTTGGACAGTTGAAGAGTTTTGTTAGGAATGGGAGTGTTATACAGTTAAAGCGATTCACTAGGAATGGGGAGTGTTACACAGTGTTACGAGTGTTGCCGGGAATGGGAGTGTTACACAATTGAAGAGTATCACTTGGAACGGAATTTTAGACAGATGAAGAGTTTCGCTAGGAATGGGGGTGTGAGACAAAGATTTTCGGTAGAAGCAGGAGTCGGGACAATTAAAGAGTTTCACTAGGAACCAGTGTGTTAGACAGTTGAAAGGTTTCGCTATAAAAGGGAGTGTTCAATAATTTAAAGAGTTTTGCTAGGAAAGGAAGTATCACATATTGAAAAGTTTCGCTAAGAACAATTGCACAATTAAAGAGTTGTTAGCAACGGGAGTGTTGCACTGTTGAATAGTGTTGTTAATAACGGGAGTGTTGCACAACTGAAAACTTTGGTTAGGAATGAGAGTGTCATATATTGGAGGATGTTTACGCTCTACGTTGGCATATGACAAACAAGGGTGAATACGGAAAGTTGGCTTGGGAAAACGCGATTTACAAAATTGCTGTTTACCTTCCCTACGTCCCCTCCCCCTTACACACACAATTCGTTAAAGCCTCTCGGACGAATAGTTCAGAAATGGCAGGGGAAGGCCACTGTAATCGCAAGGCACACTGTATTCTGCAGTTGTTTCCAGTGCTTGGCTGCAGTAATGCTCTAATTGAAATTGAATTCGGTGAGAGCATCACTTAACTTATTACATGGCGGTAGAGGTAGCAGCTTTGTAATGCCCAGTGTGAGTCTACAATGCATTATTAAATTAGCTTTCCATTTACAATCGGGTTATTGTCAAACAATTAGCTACAGCTTCATTGTGTGTGTTTGTGCTAACATATTCAAATCCATACTGTATGACTTTAAAAGACACAGAAATGTGGAGAGGGTATAAATGCATTAGTCTATGACCGAGGGTACACGGAGGTTTCTTTTATCGCTTTATCTTATGTCAACTTGATTTACGTCGATGTAGTGAGTAGAGTGCTTTAAAAGAACGTCCGTGTAATCACCTAAAACCACTTTTAATTCCCTTTATCTCACACCACCTCGTTTCATCGATGTAAGGAGCCGAAGCATTTTAACAACCCACGTGTACCTACCTATAACATATTTTCTATGTCGCTGTAAGGATTGCTTACCTTTGATTGGTTGAAATGAGTGTGCGTATATGTCACTCATTTAAATTAAAACGAAGTCGAAAACCCACCTAGCTGAGTGGGGACAGGGGAATAGAGAGTGGTTTGGTTGATAGGGAATTAGATAAACACTATGCTACAGCGACTTAGCAGAAACTACCGTGTACCCGTTGTCGTTTTACTTAACTGCAACTCGAACGTCCGTGTAACCACCACTGTCCTTAAGTCGACGTAAATAAAGCGATCTAAGATAAATCGACGTAAGGTAAAGCAACATGAGAAACCGGCGTGATACTCTTGGTCTTGGACGAAAGGGGGGTTGGTTTTGCCTGGACAAGTAACCTTACAGGTACAATTTCCAGCAAAAGGCAGCAAACGATGCACGGTTGTTTCACTGAGTTAGTAATATATTCCGAGGAGTGCTTTTTCGACGTGTGTAGCCTTATGTACGCACTAGTTCTGGTAGTAAATTTAACTATTATACTGAATACTACCATAACATATGCTGTCCCTACTGTCAAGGACGAGACAAAACAAAATTACTACTATTTTTTAACTTTCTGCAGTACAATTTATTTGGTGTTTGTTCTCGAGGGACCTTCCCACCACCTGGATCCGCCCTTGATGACTAATTACAAAGTCCAACGCAAAATTGCAAAGTCATCGGTGAAAGGAAGTGATTCTTCAAACAAATTTTTTCTCCCCCTCCAAAGGTCCACAACACTGCTTAGCCAAAGATTGCCTTATAGTGTACAGCGGTTTAGAAACCACCCGAATACCAGCATTGGTTAGTATTTTCTTAACAGGTTCAAACCCTTTAGTATGGTAAGGTACGACAGTCCAAGCCAATGCTGGTATTCGGGTGGTTTTTAAACCACTGTATACTATTAGGCAACCTTTGGCTGAGCAATGTGATGGTCCTTTGGAGGGGGAAGAAATTTATCTGATGAATCGCTTCCTCTCACCGATGACTTAATTGCTTACAGGGGAAGGATTAGGGGCTTGGTGTATGCAATCCCATGTGAATCATGCAAAGCTAGGGTGTTTATTTTGGCGAGACGAAACGCCCTCTTGCTAAAAGAGTGTCGCAACATTGTGGTTAAGTTGATTCCAGAGATTCTGATCGTGTCTTGAGCCGCCATTTTGTGGAGAGAGGTCACCGTCCAGATATTTCTGAAACATCAGTGGTGTTCACTGAAAAGCACCACCACATTAGGCTTAAATTGGAAGTGTGGACTACATTATTACCCTGAATAAGAATAGGGCTTTAAATTTAACAACAAATTATCCGGTAATGGAGCAATGGGCAACTTTGTAATAAAAAAAAATGTTGATGTTTAGTTACCCATGAGCCTCTCTTTTGACATGTTCCTTGTGACATGGCCATGACGTTTGGTGTGTTTTGGAATGTACAAAATTTGACATTTTTGTTGCGGTTGGATTGGCCAAGTAATTTATTGTGATAATGAGTGTGTATTTATAGATTCTGATGAAGTTCCCGTTGAGGAACGAAAATTTATTTATGTATAATAAATATGATAGCCAAGGGAATCCAGCTGTCAGCCTGGTTTTGTTTTGTTGAATACCGTCATCCTTGCTCACCCAAGTGAGGCTTGTTGGAGGTGTAGAGGGGGATGTAGAATGGATTTGTAGCTCTGTTGATAGTGTTGAGTTAATTGTTCACTTGTTCATTTACTTTATTTTATTACGCATTATACTTATTTTACAATTTTGATTTTATGTTGTTTATATTTATGAATTTAAATTTTTATTTACTTAGTTGTTCAACTTTCATTTTTATTTGCTGAATTATTTTATTTATTTGAAATATTTAACTGTTGTATATTTGTTTAGTAGCCAGTAGCGTTGTAAGGTTTGACGTTGTTGTATCAGAGGTGGAGGAAATATTAGTATGTGAGGAGATACTAGTCTGATGGGAAGGCTGCTATCCATAGCTTGTAGTTGCTCAGCAACAGTGGGAGGAGCCTGGTTTGAATGTGTTGGCAGTTGAGAATAAGGCTGGTTGAACGTCCTGTTTTCATCTCTGTTATATATTGAGCTGAGTTTTTTGTGGTTATAAATACATTCATTAAACATACTTTGAAAACGTTACATTTAAGGAACGTAGTCAGTTGTATCGGTGAATCCAATATTGAACGGGTGTGAGATGAATACACGATGCATGCAAGAAGCATGGTTGTTTATCAAAAAAAAATTTTATTGTTTGGTGCTATAAAGGCAAAATAAAAATAACCACAAAACCTGCCAACACAGTGTCAATCACTGAGATATCTAAATAAACAAATAATTTTTTTCAGGTAAGCAGGATGGAAAGATCTGAGTATACAACACGGACAGTAGGTGGCACCTGCCAAGACCACTGATATAATTTCGTACTAAATTTTAAGGTTATGGGAAAATCTATCCAAAATCGCATCCATAAGGATTCTGGATCCGTTAGTCCCTATTATCAAGAATTCATAGGATTGGGGAGGAGAATTTGTGATTGAGACCTCCGCTGAAATTTGTTAGCTTCATTCCTATTAGTTCCGTCTAAGTTTAGAGGGCGCCTTGAGTTTTACGTTGGAATTTTTACTCGGTTTTCAGCTTCTAATTAAACTAAATTAAACGAAACTAGCTTTTATTTAATTATTATTTAGTTTAGCTTAGTTGCAATTTAGTTTACTTTAGATTACGGCTGGAAAATGAGCAAAAATTGCCAGATGGAACGCGTGGCGCCCTCTGAAAACTCGGATGGAACTAATAGGAATGAATGTAACACGTTTCAATAGGGACTTTTAGAGTTACAAAATTCTTCTTCCCCAACCCTGTAAATTCTCTCTCTTATGTATATTCCAAGTTGGTTTTTGATTACGTCATCTGGTTCTTGGAACACGATAAACATTTTACCAAATTTAAATAAAATTTAAATTTATGGTCATCTTTCTTGCTTGCATTGTTGATTAAAATCATTGATTTCTTTTTTTCTGCAGTGGGATGATTAAATTAAATTACTTCATTGAGCTTAAAGAATTTTAGCGTTTGACAATTGCCAGCGGAAATGGTATCAACCAGGTATGTTATTAATTCACTTACTTTAAAATATTGTAAGCCTTCTGCTTAATATCATTTGGTAAGGCAAGGTAACCTTTCTTGTAAAGCCTTTTGTTGCTTTTTTACCTACTTTTTTTTTTTACATAAATATTTTCATATTTTGGGATTCAGTTGAACGCAGCTGAATGTGAACGACGCGCTGGGGATTTTACTGCGTCTGTTATAGTTGAATTTTACATGTACATGACTACGCACGATTATAAATGTGAAAATTGCAAACATAAAATTCTTCCTGAAAAAAAATGACAGATGAAGATAACACTGTGTGACCTTTGGTATGTTCACAGTCTTATGAAAGCTGGGATATCCATCCAAAACCAAAACTGGTATGAGAGAAGCAGCCAAGTTTCCAAAAAGGGTCGGCCTATGAAAGTAGTGATATCATTCAACGGGAAAGGCCACGAAGGGTAATCCTTTAAGCCAAGTGAATCGCACCTAATAGTACTTAGGACATTAAATGAAAACTTAAAGATTGCTATCTCTAGAAGCAATATTCTAGTTTTCATTTAACTTTCGAACGACAAGTCGATGGCACTAACTTGGCTCATTCAACCAGGGAAAGGCCGCCAAGGTCAATCCTATTAGCCAAGTTAATCGCACCCAATAATACTTTGGACGTTAAATGAAAACTTGAAGATTGCTACAGGCAGTAGCAATCTTCAAGTTTTCATTTAACTTTCGAACTATTAGTTGGTGCGATTAACTTGGCTAATAGAATTAACCTTGGCGGCCTTTCCCTGGTTGAATGATATTACTGCCTTCAAAGGCCGATTGTTTTTGGAAACTTGGCGGGTTTTTCTACCAGGTTTGGTTTTGGGTAGATAGGATTAAACTTGGCGACTTTTCCCTGGTTGCATGATATCACTATTCGAAGGCCGACCGTTTTGGGAAATTTGATGGTTTCTCTTATACAAGTTTTGGTTTTGGGTGGATCCAGATTAAATTAGCAGTTTGCCACTTCCGTCTTTAGATAAAAAAAATTGGATGTCACCACAACTGCACTGCATTCAAAAACTATGATTTACCTGTTCGTTAAAGCAATTGCTGATATTTTTTTTTTGTATAATACAAGAATAAAAATCATTCACCTTTTAATTGAGATGCGTATAAATTTTCTTGGATGCTCTACAACAAGTCACAAGTCTTTACTCACCTGTTTTAGTCAAGTTACAGGGATAATGCATTTAAAAATTTAGTTTAATATTTGGCTTGTATTAGGCTTATTCGATGCTGAATTCGATTGATGGCTTTCTTGTTGAACCTACGTTCTATTGCTATACATAGCCTACCGTTAAAGGTACATTCCTCCCAGCGCCATTTTTCTCGATCCTCCACATCAAGGACGGTTTTTACCGTCAGTCAATACCGTGCTAAAAAATCCGTTTTAAAATGTGGCGCTTACGAGATTTTCTGTTGAATATTGAGAACTAATATAAGAGTGTCCTGCGATTTTATGATCTTTAGCGCGCTTACAATAATCATCTCTGTGTGTGCATGTACTAATTTTTAATCGTTTGTTAATAATTACCCTGAGATAAAAAATCTAAAAGACTAATGCGGTAAAAATTGAAATTGTTTTCGCCATTAGATCGCCGAAGAAAAATTATACGATGCTAGCCTCCAAAAATAGAAAGTGTGATGATAAAATACGAAAATCTCTCCGGTTCGTGACGACACAATTTTCGTGTTCATACTCTTTCGTCTGCAAGGCCAACTTAGATAGTAGCTGCATTCCTCGCTGCTAGGAATGCACCTATTATCTCAGTTGGCCCTTATTTACTACACCGAGTCTCGCGAAACGGTGCGATGATAGCATGAAAGGCTGACGATCTGCGCGTGGCTGTTATAAGGCAGGTGGAATGTACCTTTAAGAACAATACCGATTGCAGGCTAAAAGCTCCGTGTATTTAGCAAGGAACACAGCTTTATCTTAACGGGTCTTGCTTCGTATTAGCTCGTTTTCGCAATGATGCCCTCCCATTAATAGTATTGAGCTGTCTCAGTGGCATATATGAGGTTGAGACGCTTTAACAATGTATGTGTATTACATAAACAATCTCATCCATTGTTTATTGTGTGAAATTGGATTCTTCCAGTTACACATTCGCTGCACGAATATGTTAGTCACCAGCGAATTGCTTCTATTCATTGGCCTAAACAAGCAATATTTTTGTTTCAGAGTTAAAGAGATGCTGATTCTATCAGCGATGATGTTGTTTCTCTTGGCCGCTTTGAGTGGTTTGGCTGTTTTAGCTATATTAAAAGCAAATCCAGGTAAGTTAGAATTAAATATTCCAACCTTTCTGCAAGTTGACTGCTAGTTTCTATTAAACAGGTAAACTGATAAACCAAAATCAGTTTGACTTCAGAAGAGTTGAAAAACTTGTAACGTCAGATGAGAGTCGATAAATCCTAAATAGTTTGAGAGTATTGAAGGATAAGGGCGCGTTTAAGCATCGATTCGCCTTTGCATTCTCGCAGCTAGAACTCAGTCGCGATGGCAAAGGTGCCATTGCCATGGTAACAACGCGAAATGGATTAGCTAAATTCGACATTGTTTGAGTAAATACTTGCAGTCTTATAATCCGTGCCAATAATATAAAAAATTCCTCATGACGAAACAATTATCCCAAACGCCTCTGAACTCACGTTATTTGCTGTTTTCGTTGCGAGGCGGCAGACATAAAACCGCGGCCATGTTGGAATTTGAGGTGATTTCTAGCTTCTAGCTGCGAGAAGCAAAAGCGAGTGGTTGCGTAAACCCGGCCTAACCTTGGACGAAATTTTTAATTTTTCTTGTGTACTGTTCATCCCTAGTATTTCCCTAGTATTTTATTATACGGCTTAAAAAGGGTTATGTACTATGAGCGTACCCAATTTGAGCGCACAGTATAATGAACGCACAATCAAAAGATCCATAATTTGAGTACACTTGGTAGTCGGGCAGTTCGCCGTTGGGACTGTGGGGATCCTCGCTTCGTTTGGGAAGAACAAACTTGCTGATGCATCCTTCGATGGTAATGGCCAGGAATACAAACATGCAACTCTATGTGGGCGTTCGATTTGCCGTTCAGTCAGACAGCATTCACTCGATTACACATAATTTGCTTGTGCGCTCGATTTACTTTTGGTCACATTACAACTTCGTAGAAAGAACCTTCTTGATTAATGAAACGAATGCCTTAGGTACATTGAGTTAGAAGCGGCCCAAGCCACACGAGCAAGCATATCACACCACACAGTGGTTGGTAACCGAAGGGTTAAGAGGCAACGTCTCACAAGGGGTGTACTGTAAAAATAGACGTTGTGAATCACAACACCTATTTGTCTTCTTTTTTTTACAACACGTTTTGGCCAAAACATGTTGTGACTTACAACACCTACAACGTTAGATTTACAGTTAGATTTACAATTAGATTTACATCAACTTTTTACTTGCAAAGTGATTTTTATTATTTTAAATATAGGTGCGTTATGCCGTAAGTCTTTGTTTTGTTATTACAGCCGATTGATCAACCTACAAGCCCAAGGAGCAAATGACGCTCTTAACTCGAGAAGCTGACTGTATTGTCCAAACACTCCGAAGAATACAACTCAGAGGTCGACGCGACCAAAAAACACGGCGACGTACCGTGCAGCCACGTCCGTTTTCCTTTGATAATACAACACCTATAGACGTTTTGTTTTACAACACTTACAGATACTGTGGTTTACAA
>JAHWFP010255784.1:0-12435 GCA_023313725.1 Lithobius niger
CTTCTGAGGAAGGAGACAGGTTTGTCTTCGAAAATTTAAGTGTTTCAGTGTTGAAGTTGGTTGATGGTGTTTTTGTGAATTAAATCTTTTCCCTCTGGAAAATGATTTTACTATGTCTTTCGTACACCACTGTAATCGCCGTTTACCGGTATTTTGTCGTTTATTTAATACTCTAAGCACAAACCTTTAAACTTCAAGCTGCCCTGCCCACACCACCAGTTGGCGTACTTGCTCATATCCCGGCGGGCATTGCCACCAATCCACCAATGGCGCTTTGGGCACGCACCAAGTTGGTCGTGTGCTTTTGCTCTTTGATGAAATGTCCTATTTCAAGCCTTTGAGAAGTTTCACTCAAGTTGGAAATGTGAACCCTGTGCACCCCTTAAACCCATGCTTTGTTCATGCACCACAGCCAGTGTCGAGCGTGTTAATTTGTGCTACGTTCGTCTATGGCCCACCGAGGCTGAAATTGCAAGTATCGAGTAAAAATGGCACAAAGCCGACCTCTGTCACAGTGCAGTTGGTAGTGTTCAGAATTTAAGAACTGTAGGCCAGGCAAGGACAGTGCCCAGGCTAGCCGGGACAGGGTGTTGAAGGTTCATGCCAGGCGAGTAGGAGAAACGTCACCATGAAACGTAATGGCAATTGAGTGCTGTGCATTCGCATGAAGAAATTAACTCATTCTAGTTACAGTGGACCCATAATAGGGGGATACTCGTCCTTCCACAATGTTCAGTGGAGTTTGTAGCGCTGTTGTGGCCTGAGAATGCGTACTTATCCACCTAGAAAGGACTCTAAAAATAATGCGAATAATGGTAGAGCCCGTACATTGGGAGATACCCTCACTATGCACAGTGTTCCAGTATTAAGGCTACGTCGATACGTAGCCATGTCCCTAGACCTAGACGTTGGCTGCCACAACGTCCTGTGGTGCGCATGAGAAGGGTGTTCCGTCGCCACATAGCCATGTCCCTAGGTTACCTTGTCGTCATAGTCTAGTCGATGAAGGGATGTCGCCGAGAGACATAGCCTCAGGCACCAGAATGGGGTATTCTTACATAACTCGAGAAGTGTGGGAGGGAAGGGGCACCTATCTTAGCCCCTACTCCAAGTACAGATTGCGACTATGACACAAGTGGACTTTGATGTAGACTGAAGGTACATTGGAATGGGACTGAAGGTACTGGGGTTCCGGATCTGGGCGATCCTGGCGGGTACACTCGAGGTGTGTTAGGTTAAGGGATCCAGTATCTTACACAAGCACGTGTATTACCGGAATGAATTTTGCAGTGTGGAAAGGATATTCCACAAACATTAGTTTGGTGGATGCCGATTGTCCCCCGCCTCCCTCCCCACCTCCCAAGTTAGGGAGCGGAGGAGGGGAACACTTCAGACAATGTACGACTAGGAACAAATTTTATCAGTGAATTCGGAAGATGTGTATGGGGAAGGAAGGTAGTTTGTCGTTTGCCTTCTGCTTTTATAAGGCACGTGGCTCTAGGCCACTTCCAGGTTTTTGGCAGTGGTGCTAGGAACGGTCAGGCGGTTTGCAGTCGTCGCTTACTCGATAGTTTTCGCGACTCGTTGGTGGTTATGTAAAGGCTACCCAACCCTTCAAGTTGCCAGCTTAGTTTTAAGCGATCACCTGAAATGCGATTTCTGTTAGGCTTTGATGCATCTCTGTGCATTTTCTTTAATGTTCAGTATTATTGCAGAAGTTACTAATTATAGCCCTTGCAACCCTGAGGGTTGCCAGTCGTTATTTTATAGCATGCGCGATCCCCGGAATCTGATTGGTTCTTTCATTGGTGGATGGGAAAGGTTTCGAAGTGCGGCATGTTTTGTAAGCTCTCGTTGTTTCGCTTCTCTTTGGTTAGGCGCATGGAGATTTTACATGAGTTCTGTTGGGCTTAAAAATAGGTGGGACATGGTTTCATACAAAATACAAGAAGTTGTGGTGACTGGTAGTTGTATGAAGAAGTGAAACAGACTGGCTGCCAATGCAGTCAGGAAAAACTCTGCGTAAGGTGCATACTTGTAGTGTGTAGGTATCATCTGTGCAATAGCTCGTGAATTTGGCTCGACCCACCTTCTATTTGACAAAATCAGCCAATAACTAGGGGAAGTATAGCCAGTTAAACTGCACGAGGGTAGGGTCATGCGTAGAATCGTGCCGTGTTTCACTAAGTGAATTCGTTAACATGTTTAAAGTAATATAAAAGTGAATATCACTTGTTTTTTTTTTTAGAATGAATTATACAACAATGCTATTGAAGGTTTCTTTCTAAAATATTTATAACCCGTCTAGTAGCAAGCCCCAGTTTGTTGTTTGTTGCATTGTCGCAATCTGTGGAAACATTAGCAGACTTCATCGCAGCTGGCCTTGCATTGGCGTGTTTGGTGTTCTTGGTAGTTGCCACCAGCTACGCACTCACCACATGCCCATACAGTGCTTTTAACAAATTTGCTTCAAGTAAAATAAGTTGGTAGAGCCTGCAATTATATTTGTGTTGATATCACATTTAAGCAGGATTCGCCTTTGAAACTGCCTTATTGGCTATTTTCGCAGGCTCGTAGACTACATCCTGGCATTGGTGGTGTTTGGTGGGGTCAGACTGGCTATTAAAGGGCGTGGGTATAAATATCAGGGGGAGGGGTGGGGGAGAGCATAATGGTGTGTGCAATCAGCACTAGTCAAAGCTGGTGGAGTGTTTGCCATGCCAAAATGGGTGGAGGCAGGGTGGATGTGGGGAGCAGGCTGAAATTTTTTTAAATTTTGGACTAATTCGTCAATTTTGACAAGTTGTACGTCTCACGGGGTTTGTACACAGCCTTGAATTCCTTAACCTCTTAAGTGGTATGCGCGAGCAAACTCGAGCCAAACACAAGCACAGGTTCAAGTATTATAGTAATGACAACAATACTAGGTTCCCTTGACAAGCCGACTCTTTAGAGACTGCCGTGGCTGAGTTGGTAGAAGCGAGTGCCTCACGTTAAGTTGCTAGTTCGAGTTCCATCCAGGTTACCCCTCCTTTTGTCAAGATGTAAAATTAACGTAGCAGTTAAAGGGTTGAAAGCCTTAAATTTGACAACCGAAAATTCAAGGCTTAAAAACCATTGAAAATTGAAATTTCTGTTGCCGGAGCCTTGAAATGGCCTTGAATTTTGTGAGCGTATTTTGTTTGGAACGTGGTGAACGCCTGTTAAATTAGGTATAAAATTTAAAAAGGGATAGTAATAATTTGTCAGCTCAATCCATTTCTTCTGTGAACGATTTGACTGGAGACGGAAAGAGAGAGGTGCCGTTCAGTGCAAGCAATTTTTTCTGGAAGGGCAAGTGCTGTTGCGCTGACTGTTAGTTGCTTTATCCTACGTGGTATGGGGGATGTAATGTTTGTCATTATTTACGACGATTTTTACTTCTTACGGCAAACTAAAAACACTGTGGTACTGATAACTATGACGTCTGGCAAAATACTGGAATTTAAAAGGTAATTTTGAGACTCTACTGTGCAAAGAGCCTTAAATTGTTTGTAAGCTAGTGTTGAAAAGCCTTGAAGAAGCCTTTGAAAATAGTTTTGTCTTTTATGTACGAACCCTGGTCACATTAACAGAAGAAGGAGCGATTTTCTGGTTAGAAGATTTCCTAGGATTGGGATCCCCACTTACCCACACCAGCCATTCCGGGCCTGTTGTTTGGCTTTGACAAGAGATGACACGATGACGGCTTTTTCCGTCTCTTGACACTCGCGTTTGATTCAGTGCAAGCAAAACATATATGTATACTCGCCTATGGTTCAGCGCAAGTGGAATTTTTATATAAATGATATAAAAATAAAAATAAAAAAATTGGCATAACACATGAGATTTTGGAATAATAAAAAAATAAAATTCCTCACGCATCAACTTTTCGTTTGTGTACTGACGGCAATAGAGTTATTTATTTTTCACGGCCTTAGGTTTGTAGCAGTGTTGGTTTATTTTAGTAAGTATAGGTTTTCCATTGTCATTGCTGTCATTACACCTGTTCTTACACAAGCAGTTTTCACTTAATTGTCGAGGATATATCTCGGCAAAAACCGCACTGAGTCCCGTTAGTATGTGCCACCCACTCATTTGAGTTAACATTGGTGCTTGTGGTTTCCTCAGTAGTTGTGCAACTTTAGTGGGTTGTTGTCACTACATGTGTTTTCTTTGGAGTTCTTCCTGATTTGCAGTTACTTGACATTGGTTTACAGTAGGCGTAGTGTACTTCTGTTGGAATTACAACTGTTGTACCTTGTCTGCAGACAAAAATAAAAGCTGTGCTTCAGGATTGCTCATTTTCAGTATTGCACAACCGTATGTGAATTTCCTCATCTCAAAACATTGCAAAATATGAAATGTGATGGCACACTCTGTGGCTTGGGGTTAAGCTAGAATAACACTGTTAACTAGCTAGCAACTGTGGTTGTTCTGTATCTGTATGCATCTTGTCGAGCCCATGTGGGCAGTTCAGAGCCAGTCAAAATTGGGAAAACTGCCGTTCACGTGCCAGGCTTGTCCACTTTTTAACTGACCTTTATAATTGACAGTTGTCAATGTAGAAAGTGGAAAGGAGCAAAACGTTCTCCTTGCAGCGCTTAAATTATGACTAATTTGTAAACTTCCAGATAATTAATACGGAGTTGAAGCCAGAATGGTTTAATTTGTGAATGTCCACTTAGTGCTAGAACGATTGACATCTTAAGGCCTCTCCAGTCAAAACTGCCAGAAACTCACTGCCAGAAAATAGGAAAAAAAAGTTTCCATCTGGGCGTGTGCAATGAGAGTAGGGGTTCATGCTTTGCGTGGGAACTGTAATCATCCTAAAGCCTCTTCAGTCAAAAATGCCGGAAACTCTTCGCCTGAACATACGAAGAAAGAAACTTGCGGTTCACCCCCAGTATACTGAGAGAAACATGTCCACTCTGCTGACTAAAGACCCCGGAGCATTCGGACATCCGGACTGAAACGAAAACCCAAATTGTTGGCTGTATTTCAGAGCTTATATTTCATATACTGGACTATGTTTAGCCACTTAGCTGTTAGGATTGGGTGTGTTTTGAACGATTGCATCATTTCAGCACAATTTTCGTTGGGTTTTTCATGATTCCAATTTTAACCTCAAAACACCATATTTGGTGGAACGAAAGCAAACTGAGAACTGTGTACTAGTACCACCAGTACTTTTTTTGGGGGCGCGACTAAGTAACTAAGTGAAAATAGGCACAGATTTTATTACAACCGGAAGTATTGTGTGAAGTTGATTGTAAGATGGTTTTTTGAGCAACAAGGTGGCTGATCCAAATAAAATCATGACTCGTACCGTAACATGCCCAACTATGGATTCCTTGACAGTACCAGGGAGCCAGTACTCCTGGTATTCTCCTCGCTAAAACTAGGATTCCGGTCAATAGCTGCCAAATCAGCTATAATGCAAAATATATCGAAATGCAGCAGTGTGCCACGTAAACAGTCAGCAATATGAAATCTCTTGAAGCTTCGCTATAAACGTCATATAAGGCTTAAAAAATGCAAACGTACGGATTATAGGTGGATTTGATCAATTGAATACCATTTTGTGCCAACAATGCATTAGTTCATTATTTGGTATTGTTTCAAACTTGTTTTCTCCCTCTCGTTAATGCTGTGGGAGCAATCACAGTGCCCAGGAGATCTGTGCAATGTGGAATTCATTTGAGCCAACAAAGCGTCAGTTTTTTTGGCTCCTTTAGGCATGATGCTACAACAATCATGGTGTGCAGGGTTTTAATGATTGTTGGTCATAAAGTGTTCATTTTTTACTTACCAAGGACATTGTTATAATTAGTAAAGGGTTAAAGGGTTTAACGAGCGTTAACCACTCTTGGTCATCTGCCCGAAGCCCTAAGGCCCTATGTCTGCAACAGCCAGATTCCCAGGCGGCACCCACCTAATTATAATTAGGTATAATTAGTACAGATTTAATTAGCATATCTGTGACACAACAATGCTATACGTAATACCAAGAATTTATAAGGTTGGGGAGGAGAATTTGTGACTGAGACCCATACTGAAACGTCTTAGATACGTTCACATTAGTTCAGTCTTAGTTTATCGAGGGCGCCACGTGATTTATGTGGGAATTTCTACTCAGTTTTTAGCCTAAAATTAAATTAAACTAAACGAAACTAGCTTATATTTAATTATTAATTAGCCTAGCTTAGTCGTAGTCGTAATTTAGTTTACTTTAGATTTGGGCTGAAAAATGAGCAAAAATTACCAGATAGAACACGTGGCCCCCTCTGAAAACTCGGACTGAACTAACGGGGACGAATCTAACGTGTTTCAATAGGGACGTTACAAATTCTCCTCCCAAACCCTATAAATTCTTGGTAATACTTATAGCCATACTTTTGAAACAATGAGTCGGGGTAAGTGATTTATTGTACAGGCCAAGGAGGCATGCGGGGTGAAGCCCTCTGCTTGATTGGATCAATTAGTAATTCTGTTTTGAGCACATCTATAATAGACTAGTTCATGTATCCAGATGTAACATTTGCCGCTCTAGCTGGTCCCCTGAACACCCCTGCCTGTCTGAATTTGGTCCGGGCATGATGAGTTTACTGTGTGCATCTCATCCCAACTAAGCTTATTATATGTATATAAAGAGAGATATTACCTTCCCACGGATTCACCCTAAAAAGACATCCAATGCAATTTTGTCACGGTTGCAGTATGTTTTTTGCTGAAATGAAATTTTCAAATTTGAAAAGGAGTTTGCCCTATAGTATCAAACTTTCCTAAATTTATCCATCTTCTCTTGCCATCATTTTTTCCCCCTGTTTATCCACTGATTGTCAAGATATTTGGTATTTCGTTGATGGTTGCTGAATTGCTTTTGTGCTGGGAAGGGCCTGTGTTGTATTAAACAGGCATTATTTGTGTTAAATTAATCGTATTCTGGATTGTTTTTGAGCTGTTGTAGTTGTTACAAGATGATAGTTGGCCATCTGGAGTGTTAGTAACAAGCAGTTGGTGCTTCTTTGTTTGCAGATGGAGCAGGTGTTGAGTGGGGTGAAGCCAGATGTACTTCTGACCTTGGTAAGATCCTCTTGTTCTCTTATCTATAGCCTAATGGTCAGCAGTGTGGAAGGTAGAACGGCAAAAGTTGTGAAATCTGCAAAAGGGTCAGAATATCAATAAAGCAGTTCACTATTTTTTTGTTTGTAAGCCATCAACCCCTTGCAGCCATTGAATTTTATGACAAATTCTGTACTTAGTTGGAATGAGTGGAAAGTTCTACAACCCACTTCATGAATGCAAGATAACTCTTTGGGATGTGCTGATTATTCGGTAATATTCAGTATTCGCCCTATGCGGACAAAAATCATGTATTGGTTTTCAGCTGAATATAATACTTTAAGAAATGATAGCCTATTTGATACGCAGCCGAATAGTTGGTGTGTGGCCGAGTAATCAAGGACCACACTAGTGTTCCGCCACCGAATTCAATTGTTACATTTCATTAAGCATAGTTGCACGACAACCACTAGCTTTTATAGGCAGGGATGCCAGAAAAAGTCATGAAATTAATAAGTCAGAAAAAAGTCAGAAAATTGGATATTAGGTCATGAATTTGCAAATTGTCAATTTGTAACTACAGATTCCACCCCTGGTAAGTGAGGACGATATTGTTTTCTCTTAAATAAACTAATATTGGCTAAAATTAAAATACTTCGAATGCTTCGAATACACTTGGGTAACACACAGCATCTGTTAGATTTTATTCGTCTTTTTTTTTGTTAGGCCTAGCTGAGCCTACCACGTGCTGTTTATCATGCACTTTTTACTACATTATACATTTAGAAGTGCTTCCCACACGACAAAAATTTAGACTAAATATCAAATCCGATTTGTGGATGAATTTGTTATGCATAGGCAGAAGTTTTATTTTTTATATTTTAATAATTTTTTCTACGGGTTAGGCGTACCATTTTTGAAACCTTACTGAGTGTCACGGAAAACTGTTTTGTGTGTTTCGTGGTGGATTTCAGTATAAATCTGACTGGGTATGTGTTTATTTTTGTGGTTTTGGTGGTTGTGGTAGTGTGGGAAAGCTGTGAAGAGGCACGTTTTTTAAAAAAATAACAAAAAATAATTGGCTTCCCCAGAATCTCTAGCTGGGAGTAGCCTCTTAAGGTTTTCTCTAAAAAGTCAGTGAGTCAGGAAAAAGTACAAAAATCTCAGGAAAAAGTCAGGAATTTTCTATGTGGTGTGTTGGTAGACACCCTGTTTTGGTACTTTTAACAGAAACCAGAGCTGAGCATATTTCACAATAGTGAGAATTAATACCTATGCTGCGAAACAGCTTGAAAATTGTTGAAAATGGGCAGGCTTTGTGCCCTGACAAGCAATAGTTGTATTTGTATCAAGTGCGTAAACTGTTTTAATCTGATAAAAGTGTGTGATGATCGTCGATTTCAGCTGATTACTGTATACTGGCTACTAATTGCGCTCATATAAAATAATTTATGCGACAGATGCGAGTGGAATTTATTCAAGACACTTTTAAATCCAATAACTACCTTTTATGGGTTTACGTTAGGGGAAGCATTAACTTAAAAGATTGTAATCATTTGTAATGCTATTTTCATATATGTTAAAACGCCACCTATAATCAAAATAATTATCACTCTTTATTAGTCATTGAGTAATTATGCAAACTGATGACCCCAAATAATCGACAATACGAATATTGTCGATACAATGGACGCGCTACTTTTGGTTGAAGGTTTACAGCTTTGAAGTGTACGGATAAAAATCCGTCAAGAGTTACTGCTCCCTAATAATAAAATCCGAAATCGGATGCATTAAAATGCGTAGCGAATTTTAGATTTTCGTGAAACCTGTAAGGACGTACACTTTGGAAGAGTACCTTTACTTATTAAAAAAAAAAAAAAAAAGACAACCGTAAACACTGATGGTTTGGTTGTTCCTTTCATAATCTTTCTCCCGATGACTTTGTGCAATTTTTAACTGTAGGATGTTTGGCTAATGGCTAAGCAGTTCTTTTTGGTTTGTGCTAAACTGTCTTATAACTTCCTTAATAAAAAAAAAGGGAAAAAAATTATGGGGAACTGCCTTTTTTTTTAAGGCCTGATCGAGTTCCTGAAGTGTTTTCGCTGCATAATTTACTTGTATGGTCAGCTGCTGCAACACTTATTTATGTTTATCAATATTTTAACCTGTCCCGTATTGCTGTGATCGATGATGCAATTTAACTGTTCTGCAAAAACTGATATGTCTTTTGCAATTGTACAAGTGGCAAGTTTATCTTGCAATGAATTCTTCCTCGTAAACAGCCGTACAGGGAAGTTACTAAGTTGGTATCTACCGCTGTCATTCTTATTTGATATCAAGGGCAATCTGTTACAAAGTGCACAGACTTTACTCCTGGGTGAGGTGAGGTAGTGATAAAGGAAAACATTAGGAAGAAAATTTCTTCGGCAAAACACGTTCTTGAGAATATTTGCTATTTTGTAAAACGCTTCGTGTTAAGGTGCTTTCGAAGTATGTGTAACTTAGTAATTAGCGTCCAATTCAACGATCTGCAGCCCACACCAATGCACCGCCATATTTGATATCGCTTATCTCAAATATGGCTGTGCATTGGTATGGAGTGGATTATTTTCCCATTTTCGTGGGTTTTCTTTGCATGTCATTGTTTGTGATCAAGGCGAGGATCAAGGCACATAAATAAGAGTGCTGAAAATTTAAAAAACGTGTTGTCTTCCTTGTAATGTTTAGGACTAAAAACACGCACAATTTCAGAAAAGAGAATACCATACCAGTATTCCTTGCGAATTTTCGACAGACTGGGAATGTCTGTCCTCATCAGAGTAAAAACCGCTATGGAATTTTCAACGACACGTGTGTGTGGTCTTCCTTTGCTTGCGAGTCTTTTAGGTCCTGTCAGTGGGCAACTTGTCATTTTGTCAACCACTGCTCGCAATTTTATCTTCTGTTTATTGTGTTTTGTTCTAGTTAACGTTGTCGGCCAGAAAAGGTAACTCGTTGTCGTCGTGAGGGCAGCTTGATTTTATATGAACCAAAGTAAACTATCCTGTTTTCGCTCAAATCCTCCAGTTGTAAATCATGGGGTGCTAAGTGAGTGAGTGGGTGCTAATATTGAGGCCTCAAAATTGGGCGTCCGACATGATTGAATGACTTATTTAGTTCTTGAATGCGAGCCTCGGGAGGTTAGTTGAATTGTTTCCTAATCGTTTTCCTCGACTGTTTGCTGCGATTACTACAGCTGCCTGCAACAGTGAAGAATCAACTACGAATTGAGCTGACACACTAAATCTAGAGACACGCTAGTGTGTTACCTAATAGACACGGGACCAAGCATGGACGTTAATATGTATTTCTAATACTCCTTTTTTTCCTTCAAACTAAATTGGTTGGAGAATGGCCATACACGTGATAAACCAGACCAGCCCAATGACAATAAAAAGGATACGAGAAAAGCTGGTCCACTACTGCAGAAGCTCCAAGCAAGGTGGCCGGCCTATCTAGATTCTGGCGCATGAAGTTTTCCGGCTAAGTTTTTGGTTGCGTTTTCTGATGTTATGCAGTTAGCCGCAGCGAGCGCGACAGCGTGAGCGAGGCTCGTAATTTGGAAAAAAACTGACATTATTTTCGTGAACGGCGACCTTGATTTACCTTTTACACCAATGGCGATAGTACAGCCTTCCACATATACAGATCGATGGTGGACGAGCTTGGAGCCGCTGCGGTAGTGGTGCCCAAAAAAGCCAACAAAGTAACTGAACAAAAAAAAAAACCTCATATCCACATGTAACCCATGGACATGATTGAATGACTTATAAGTTTTCCAATGCGGGCTGCGGGAAGTCGGTTGAATTATTTCCAAATTTTTTACCTCGATTGTTTCCCGCGATTACAACAACTGCGTGCAATTAACTATGAATTTAACTGACTCCGTTAAATCTGGACGCGCTAGTGTGTTTCCTAATACACATGGGACAAAGGATCGATGGATGGAGCATGGAGATACATACGTATTTCTTTGCTTCTTTTTTTTTAACCAACAAAATTGGGCAGAGAATGCACATACATAAACCAGACCATGCCAATGACAGCAAAACGGGAGTGAAAAAGCCAACAAATTAACTGAATAATAGGGAAAAAAGCATTAGAGCTCATATCCCCATGGAACTCACAGCTGTGACGGCACACAAATAAAAAAAAAACCTGATTAAAATTCACTCGAATGAAAAGAACCATGATTTGAACTCCAATTCAAGGTAACAAAAGACACATCCCCCAAATAATAAAACACATGTAATACATAAATTAAACACACCCTCACACACGATCAGACATTGTTCATTTCGAAAACAAATTTCAAATAAACTATAATCTGAACTCCAATGCAAGGGAACAAAAGAAAACAGAACAAGATCATAACACGCCTGTGTAATACAGAAATTGCGTTCACTTTCTGATATTACTGCGTAATAAAAATGATCCGTTTCTTACTACCTGCAAATACTTACTTCAGTAATTATGCTTAAAATCATCATTTTACGCTATCACTGCTCATTTATCAACTAAAAACTCCCTTTTTAGCTTAACTCCAAACTTTCTCTCCTCTCCCGCCAGGGGCGCTGCTACTCCTAAGTAGGAGGCCGCCATCTTGTTTGTTCCCTTCATCACATTTTGAGCACGTTGTTAGGGTAGGACGTGTTTGGCATCGCTGCCTTTGTTTTCTAGTTTGGAAGCAAAGTTATCAACTTTTCTGGGCATAATTATGACCACGATAGAAGAATCAAACGATTTATTACGTGAGAGACTCAATTCGAAGCGAAGAAATTTGATGCGTATAGCTGCAAGAAACAGTCAAGAGATTTCCACCCTCTTGCCGTGAGTGCAGGCCCTGCAACTTCGTCACCAAAGTATGTGAACTGTGCGATTTACATCATCGTTCAACTGTAAAGGACATTTTGCATACGTGGAAGACATCGGATCAGAAAGCAGATCAAAGGGCCAGGGCTGCAACGGCAGGTTTGGTTGAGGACGAAACGGCTGCAGGTTGTCAACCGGAGGGAGAAAACAAGATGGCGTCAACAAACGAAAATGACTTTGCTGAAATTCATGAAAGTGTGGTGGTGTCGGATGATGCAAAGTTGGTGGATGATGGAGTAAGACAGGTGCCGTTCTCAAATGAAGAGTGGCTGGCGTCGATGCAGACCACAGCCAACGAAATTTTTAATGCGAAAGCAACTCGTATGGAGCAACGAATTACGGACAAGGTGGATTCGGCAGTGTCTGGGATGGAAAAGAAGTTCGGCGCCCTAATGGCTGATATGCTCCACATGTTGCAACCATTGTTAGCCAATGAAGAAG
>JAHWFP010255788.1:921-31605 GCA_023313725.1 Lithobius niger
CCAGTAGCTCCAGGCGCCCAGGCAGTTCCCCCCCCCCCAAGGATGTCGCCCCAAGTCATCACAGCAAGGGCACCAAAGTAAGAAGCGTCAGCGACGGTCCAAGGAGACGAAGCAGCAAACACCTCCAAGGCCGACGGAGAAGGTTGCTACTACGGAGAAGTCTACTGAAGCGTCAGCACCTAGGCAGCAGCATGTTTCTACTCAAGTTTGGACGGGCGAGTCCGGAAGGAAATGTTTCTACTCTAAGGCTTCACCCACGATGTCGAGGGAGTTTTGGGAAGAAATGTTGGCGGACTACAAACTCAAGTTGGGCATGCCAGGACACCTAACGGCGGAGAGACTAAAAATCAAATATGTCAACGATATTCCGGTGCCTATGCAGAACCCCTGGGGCGCGGCGACGCCATCTACTTCAGCTTCTTTGCCCGCCGTGGACACAACCGATAAGGAGGACCCATCGGCTTGCCAAACCCCAGAGGAACAGAAGCAAGCAACTAAGGAGATTGCGGAGTTGGAAAAGGAATTTTTGTTGGGTCCGGATGACAATGCGGACATTTCAATGTCGAGTGAGAGCAGTGGGACGGAGGAATCAAAATAAGTGGCGTGAGGTGAAATAAACTTGGAATTGACCCCACCCCCCACTTAAGGAGGAAGTGTGTGAAATGCAAAAATAAAACGAAGAAAAAAAGTTATATAATGAACAAAAATCACAAAAACCAGTTAAAAGCTAAAAGTTGAAATAATACTTGAACTAGAAAAGCCTAATGAGTAGAAATTAACTTTCAAAAATATGTGTCGTGCAAACTTGGACTAAGTCAATCAAACCAAGTAGAATTTTAAATGCCTAGGCTTAAAATTCAGAACTCAGTCATGGAGAAGCTTGTTTGGTGCAGATACACATTGGAAAGAGAAACCGTTTGAATGTGATGAATGGAGTGCTCATCAGAACATTATGGTTCCAATAGGAAGTGACGAGGTGGAGGAAAGCCATTCAGTTGTGAACTTTATTTTAAAAGTGCAGCAAATACACAAACGAACACGTTTTGGTCGAAAATGAAGCCAAAACTAGGGATGTGCAGTGCTAGTATACAAAAGTGTAAATATTAGGTGGAAAGAGAACTTTCAGGTGAAGAACTATTCACGAACAGTTTTTTTTCTCTCTTAGTCTGGGTCAGACTGGGGAGAAACAATACAAGTGTATAATTATAATTGTAGATGTAGCTTCGTTACGAAGATTGTTGGTGGGTGAGTAGGCTAACATGGTAAAATTGTAAATGTTTTTTTTTAAAGTACATCTGTGCAGGCCGGATGCTATTTTTTTAAAGAGATATTGTATAGTTTTAAGTACCATTGAATAAACCAGCTCACCGGAAGTAACCAAAAACCAAACTTACGGTCGGTTAGGAGACTTTAGTATTATGTAGAGGTAGGTCTTCCTTCTCCTAAGCTTACTCTTAGGGGAGGGGGGATGTAACGTGCTTACATGTACGGCAATGCACACGCACGCAGTTAGCCCCTCGTGCGGTGCACCTTGCCGTTAACATGGATGCTACGCGCCGCTAGCTACCATGCACACATGGCAGCTGGCCCGGCGCCAACATCCGGGTAAGCGAGCCAGTCCTATTGTTCTACCAGTCAGGACCGGATCGCGCCAGTTCGCCGTCACGTGACGTAATGCCTCAGGCAAGAGCCTATTGTTCTGCCCCGGCCCGCTTGGGTATAAAACGGGACAGCTTCGACAGCTCGAGCTAATTGGTGTGTGGTGGTCAGACCCGCAAGTCGAACCACCAGAGCTGATCAGGGCAGGACAAGGGGATAAACCTTGACCTAGCGCCTAATATGTAATGCTAAGTGTGCAGTCCCCTAGCTGTACAGTAAGAGGTGAATTAGGATTGAGCATTGTGTCTTATGAATAATCGTCCATCTCCTTAGCAAGCACTTACAGCATCATCTTCTGAACGATAAGAGCTAGAAATTTGGGATTTGGACCATTGGAAAGCTGGCCAAAAAAAAAACCCTTTAAAACAAACATGGTTGGCTAATTTAAATAAACTTTATTTTACAGCTTTTTTACGTTGGTTTTGTCCTTTTTTTTGCTTTTGTCCATTTTCATTTAGCTTTTGTCCATTGTTGTATTTGTACGGACTACAACAATGGACGAAAGCAAAATGAAAATGGACTAAAGCAAAAAAAAAGGACGAAACCAACGTAAAAATGCTGTAAGTGGGCAATTCACATACGAGGACAACGGCTAGTGAGTTAAATTAAGGTGTGAAGCTGTACTTCCTCCCTTGTCTCCTTGTGCAAGTGTTTGGTCAGCGGAGTTAACGTGTAGGATTTCCCTTATATGGCTTTTCAAATTCTTGATCACAGAGGGCCTGGCATTTAGCTGGGCTATATTGCCGAAGATACAAAGAAAAAATTAATAATTTTATGCTGGGCCTCGGTGATATGAATTTGCGTGGCAATAGGGTTGTGGTGATTAATTGTAGGTAATCGTCTTCTTGACTATTAAACATTTAGTAATTTCATTTAGTACAAACCAAACTTCCTTTAAAATATTGATCAATTTTATTTTTGAAACGAATTTCTGAAAGCAATAGGAACACTACCTTTCACCTAGCAAACCCACGCTCGAAAAGGAATGCATTCCGTATCCAATCTCTAAGCTATCGTTGACCGCTTACGTTTTACAAGCTCTAGCAGGTTATAAACAAATACAACTAAATTTAATATATGACATCCAAGTTCCAGTAACATGTGCTGCTTGTTGATCGTGTTCGAAATTTGGGAATTCCGATTTATAATAATATAATATAATATTTGTTGTGATAGCAACGGGTCTAGCAAGGACTGGGGAGTCACTGACAGCCACTGCAATTACATGTAAATACAGTGTACAATAAACGGCCAAGGAATGGATGATGGTAAGAGGTTTGGGGACACGAATGCCTTACCACCAAGGTTTGACCTGCCAGGGACTCAAAGGCCCCCGATGGTATCGCCAAACGTGCAGGACATGGGAAAGGTGTGGGAAATATTAAAAGGCCCAAAATGATGCTGTATAATTAAAAGTAAAAACGGTGCTAAAAATTTAATGCTACGGTGAATACTAAAAACTAAAGCACCCAATAGTGGGATTTGTCAACACTTAAAAAAAAAAAATTAAAAAAATATATATAATATAATAATAATAATAATAAAAACAAAATATTCTCCCCCACCCAACTGGTGAAAGGAAAGCAGAAGGGCTTGGGTCCTCAGATACCGCTCCCTGGGCTATTTAAGGAATGTTACACTCGCCGCCATTTCCTTACCTGCATTGAATAACGTTATGAACTTTTACATCACTACCTTTATTCCTCGTATAAACTTCTCCGTTTCAACATCCTTTTTGAAACTCCTTTAGTATCGCTATCGCCGACTCGTTCGTTCATAGAACGTAACCCTCGAAGTGATTTTTCAGACTGAACGGTAAAACTGGCATTGGACCCGAAAGGGTTAAACTGAGAAAAACAAAATAAATTATTTTTTTTGTGGAGGGGGGGGGGGGAGAGAATTAATCATTAACCCTTTGCACGCCACTATTTATTCACAAATAAACCATCCGTGGCCACAATTTCTCGGTGTTCAGTTCAAGGACTGACATAGTCTGCTTGATAAAATTATTAAAAACTGTGTAACAAACTTTTATATATGCAATTTGTTGTGTTTTAATGTAAACAAATGCACCCATTTTTTGGTAGCAGGATTAACAGCACACAGGCTTCCAAAAATTACGAAAAAAGTTCTGAAACTAACAACAAAACCATCACGAGAATTAAATGGACGTCATATGACGTTTGTGGCCTCCCAGAGACATTTATTGAGGACGTCATATGACGTTCGTGGCCCACGAAGGGTTAATCTACTATGAACGTTGGAAGGCAGCTAGCCAATAAACTGCTACTGTTTATACCTATCATGCATTGCATTGTTGGTTTAAGTTGCTGAAAGCGTTGATGTTGAGCAACGTTCAACATCAACACAATGAGTACTTTTGCAACATTCAACTCCTGCCATCCCGCAGAAAACAATGCTTTTGAAAATAGCGTTGCAGAAGTTAGAATAATTTTCTGCTACTAGATTGAAATTTCTTTTTTTAGCCAGAAAGTATTACTCTGTGTCACTTAAAATCAAGCTGCTCTCACGTATACAGCTCTCTAGACAGATTGTTTCGCCCTTGTTTGGGCTCGCCAGTAGAGAATATTCTGTGGATGAGAGCAACGGCACGTTGCAGGTGGTTATTTAACAAGCACTAAATCGGACTAGTTTAAACAAGCTAAAAAGCAAAAACTACAGCTTGTTTGGGGCTCCGTTCTACTAAATATTAGACACCCAGATTTAGGCCTATTACTGACAGGTGATTTCAAGTGATCACCTGTCATTAATAGGCCTAAATCTTGGTGTCTAACATTCAGTAGAATGGAGCCCAAGAAAATCAGTAGTTTCTGCTTTTTTTAGCCTGCTGAAACCAGTTCGATTTTGTGCTTGTTAAATACTCTTGTGTCACTAAAGGTAATTAACTTACTACGTTGTCAGGAGTAGGGATTCACCGAATGCAAAATTTGCCGAATACCGAATATATAACCGAATACTCAACTTGCCGAATACCGAATACACAACCGAATAGTGAAGTTGCCGAATACCGAATATATATATAACCGAATACTCAACTTGCCGAATACCGAATATACAACCGAATAGTTAAACTGCTGAATACCGAATACCGAAATATTCGGTTCTGTGCCGAATAGTCCTAATACCGAATTATTCGGCCGAATACTTGACCAAATACCTGTAATTTAAACATATTTGATCATTTTTTAGAAATGTCAGACGACAATTCCTCACAAACCAAAAAGTGAATGCTTAGCGTAACGTTCCTACATTCACACAATTACATAAATTTATACTAAAAAATATTCGGCCGAATACCAACAAATCTTAACACTATTCAGCCGAATACCTAATATCACTATTCGGCCAAAATCAGTATTCGGCCGAATACCGAATAATTGAAATTTTGGCCGAATAGGCCGAATACCGAATAATTACCGAATATTCGGTGCATCCCTAGTCAGGAGGCCAAAATCTCCCAATCAATGAAGTTTCAGCTTTTTCTGCCTAATTGTTATTTTTCCTCACATAAACAGCAAAATGCCATAAACTGTAGAAGACAATTGACACTTAAAGACGCCTTTTCATCTTTTCACCTCTTAGATGCAGCACTTCAAGCAATGTAAGAAAATATTGGTAAATTAAAAATGGAACAGTATTATTTTCAGCAGCGCCACGATTTTCATAATTTACAAGATCATGTGACCCACATCAGCCTATTGGATGACGGAGAATCTGGAATGTAGATGCTGTGTTTAGAAAATGGGCAACGATATCGAAATGGTGAACAGGCGCATTTAACTGTATGGTGGTGTCCATGCTCCGATATATGTCATGTGGGTAGAAAGGATGTTGTCGTTGAATATATAGGCAGGCAACACACTAACTCGTGTTAAATGTTTAACTTTTTCGTATGCTGGTTGGGAACGGGTAGCCAAATCAGCTACCTAGTTAGATGATGTCCATTTAAAAAGGCTTAAAAAACAATATTTTATGTGTGTAAACAGTTTCATGTATTTCTCTTCATTCATGTGGCTATTGTTTTTTTCTTGCAGTAGTATCGAAACAGGGTCCGCAAACCTAAATCTTTCTCGCTGTAACTTGACATCGAAAATGTGTGCGGCAATTGGTGACTTTTTGGCTACAGATAAACTTTTTAGTGAGTTACACGTAGCTGATTGTATGCTACCTGAGGAAGGTAAGAAAGCGCTTCTTCTTACGAAACGATATTTCACTACGCCAATCTGTTTGTTGTCGCACTCTGTTTATCGTTTAGCTTGTAGTACCTTATTGTGATCTGTGCCTGCAATCTGTAATTTTTTTTTTGCATTTTAAAGAAAACATGCACCTTTGAATTTGCACATCTGCTCCAGTGTGACGCCATTTTTTCCATAAATTTAGTTTTCGAAAGTCCAATTGCTTTGGTGGTGGTACAGCACAAACAGTTGCAACGTTTTCCTGTCTGCATTTGATTATTCTGTAGCTGTTATTGATACCCAGAATGTTCGGTCACTTACCCTCACTTGCTTTATCCAGCTAGAAGGACGGCTTTGGCTCGTTACGGTACCGCTTTGTTGGCTGGCGCCATGGCAGTCAGCCGGGAGTTAGGACAAGGTCAAGTGCCAAATAGTTTGTACCTGATTAAAACTTGCGGTTACGGGACGTTGTGGGCTTGGGAAATTAATGCTGCGACCGTGTTATGCTTTGTAATAAAGAAGGTGCTATGTTTAGTTGACATTACTGTATTCACTAAGACGCGACTTGTGTAGTGTGACGGGCTGTGTGCTACTGGCGACCTGCACATCCGAAATTTCCAGTCGAGTTCGAGTTTTACTTTGTTGAGTAAACTTGACTCGATCTGAAAACTTTAAACTCAAATTATTCGAGTTTCGTCAAGTTTAAAAAAAATATCATTTATTTTCTTTGGTAAATTGTAGCAAAACTTATCATCTTTACTTAAATTCTGGTAGAATTAATGCTATAAAATGTGGAATACGTCGTGTAGTTAATAGGTATACAATCCGTTGAAATGTACACACAAAATCAAAAGCGTATATTTAACAGAGTATTTGTTATGAAGATGCTGATCAAGTTGAGTCATTTGTAGTTTCAGTGGTTCTCCGTAGTACTATACACAATCTCAAAAATGCAATACGAGACCTTACTCAGTATCGGCGAATTTTCGGCAATTCTGAAGGATTAGGTGTTGTATTTATCACTTCCTACTGTCTTTATCAGGCCGTCGGAAACGCAATTTTCTCCAGTTTACAGTGTATCGCATTCGACATGTTAATTTGTTGCGCTCTTTGGCCTCCTGCGTCTGTCAGCCCATCTTGTGAGTCAACAGAGAGCTCGTCACACACTAGGAAGCAAATAGAGGGAGTGGCTGGTCCTTGCAAATTCATCAAATTTCACTGGTTTCATACTGTGCGTGGATAGCCAGTAGGGATGTGCGATACTCGAAAAATTCGAGCCGCGCCGAGTATGCAACGTGTACTCGAACTCGGCTCGTTCGCTTGAATCCATACTCGGAAAACTCGAAACCGGTGAAAATGCGATAACTTCGCCAATTTTTGACCGATTTTGACGCTCAAATACACCAAATTCATCGTCTCTGCGAGAGCTTTCCAATGGCGTTAATTAAAAGCCATTAGCCCAAACCATTTTAAAGTTATATCCTTAGAACTGGAAAACCAGTTGTACATCCTGACCCACACAGTTCGTTAAGCAGCATTTTAGTTATTATTGCAGTAACGAATAAATAAGACAGTTGCAAATTAAGGGTGTTAACCAAATACTCGAACTCGGCTCGATACTCGATTCTTCTGTTACAAACTCGGCTCGGCTCGACTCTAATTAAAATTATTTTACTCGCACACCCCTAATAGGCAGTGATTCAAGGTTTCTTAGATGTTTGTCCCTATTTGTGCTGGAAACGATGAGAGTTTTAGAATTCTCCCAGGCTATTTTATGTTTTGTGTTTTTGTGATGTACTGTGACGCTATTGTCATCTTTGCCATTTGCTGCCTAATTCGATTTCGTACATCGCGTTTCTTCGATGTAAACCTCATTGCAGTCACCACATGGTACACACACGCTCCTTCTCTCGTGTTTTTAATGCTTGCTGGTTCCTTTTCTTCCGTTTTTCGCTCATCTCTGACACATTTGATCCCTGGGCTGATCATTCTCACTTTCTTAAGCCTAGTCTTGATAACTTCTTCATTATTAAAGAACACCTCAAGGTTTTGGCTTTGAAGTATTCGCTGCAATTCTTCACTGAGCATCTTCTGTATGTAAGACCAACTCTTTTTAGAACCTCTGGCTGATCAATCACTTCACTTCCTTCTGCCTTACCGCAGTTTTGCTCTACTCTTTGGGCTGTCATGGCCTCTTTAATCAGGGAGTTTAGGAGCCCAGCTGGGTACCGTAGGGCTACATACTTTCCTTTTCCCTCATGTAGATGTTGTTGAGGCGTATTTTGTGTCATGGAATTTTGGACTAGTCGGATGAATTTGTTTTCTTGCAATCGTATTCAGTTGACTTTTTCGGTGTCCTGATAATCCCTCACACATGAGGAAAAAGAGGTAGGAAAGGAGCTAGCAAGCATTAAAAACACGAGAGAAGGAGTGTAGTGTGTACCAGATGGTGACTGCTACGAGGAGGCCACATCATCATCATAGGTGGTCACATTTACCGCTGTACCGTTCTCCCAGCAGCTTCTCAAGTGTTGTTACAGTCCTAAAGGCCAGAAGGCATATTTTACTTTAACTTATCAAATAAAAACCAGTACTTACTTAGTAGTCAAATAAATAAGCAAACCCATTCAATGGTTTGCTACGAATTTTCGGTAGTTTATGTAGAGACAGTTGCCCCACTGCAGTACAAGAAGGTTAATCTTACCCGGGCCAGTTCCATGTGATAGCTGTGTGTTCAGCTATCTGTGGACCTGTCTGACAATGAGCACATTAGAAAAGTAAGGTCTGAACCATGCGATGCTGCAAACACGCTGTTGCATACGTGGAGCTTTGCTAAAGAGGAGTGCAATGCACAGCTGCTGAAATCATGTGCAGTTGGGTCTATATGGCAGAGCGATCAGTTCTATCGTCCAGCTAGTCACCCTAAGAGAGCTCTCCACTGTATACTATGGAACAGTGAAGAAGGCTCATTTACTTCCTTGTCATACCCATAATCATGTAACAGTGGAATGCTTATAATGGAGCTTCACTGCCTTTTAAACAGGCATCCCTCTGGCAGTCCGTCCTTGCCTCGAATAACGAATTGGTGGTCACAAGGTGTGTTTGTAGCTGGGAGCAGACGATTGGCGGGGCAGTTCCTCGGGGCCTTTTGATGTATGGCAGATGGGTGTGAGAAGTTGTGATCTAAACTCGACAAGATATGAAAAACCTGAAGTTACGACTTCACTAGCACATTCATGGGGTGGTTGCACTACAGGAGGCAGATGCTCGAAGAAGTCATTGTCGGACCGATTCCTCTGTCATGTTGTCGCATTTTTTTTTTTTGTGCCCTATCACGATACTTTCCTCATCGCGAGAAGTTGCCCTCCTTTTATTTTCGTTTTCTCGTCACCATTGTACCCTTCACCATTATACCCAAATACAGTTAAAAAAGGGTTAAAGGGTTTAACGAGCGTTAACCACTCCTGGTCATCTGCCCGAAGCCCTAAGGCCCTATGTCTGCAACAGCCAGATTCCCAGATTCCCAAATACAGTTAAACCTCGTTATAACAATACCTCTTATAACAATAAACCTGTTATAACAATGCTACTTTTGAAGCTTTTCAAGCAACAATGCATGCAAGGGTGATTGTTTATAACAATAAACCTGATTTAACAATGCTGTTTCCAAGGACCCTTGGACATCGTTATAAAGAGGTTTCACTGTAATACCATTTATAGTATTATAAATAGATGCAATTCTGTAAATAAATGCTTTGATAAATACAGTAAGAAAGAAAAAATTAATGATTTTAAGTGATTTTAATTCAGGTACGTACTGTTGATTGTAAATGAAAACTCACTGTAAAGTACTTTTAGCAGTGGAATAGTCTGTCAAACTTGTGTGTAACATGTAAAATTTTGGGTTGCAATTTGAAACACACAATAACCTGTGTAGAAAAGCTAGGCTATGTTATTTTGACTTAACTAAGATTTTTATTGCAATGTAAATGGTACTGTGTTGATTGTGTTAATTCAATAATTTTCGAAAGTACCGTTAATTCGGCAAAATTACTTTGGTCAAAGTTCATATCAAAGACTGTCACTTGGTTTTGCGTAAGTGACAGTCTTTGATATCAATAATTTTGGTAGTGAAAAGTATAATTAATTAGTATTTAGCTAAAAAAAAAATATATATATATATACACTATATGAAATAATATTGATTTAAATCATAATTAAAAATCCTTAAGTGAAACAAAACTGCTGTGTGTCAGTTTAAATAAAAATTGTATTAAATAAAATAAATCTGATTTTTTACAAATATTTTCCAACCCTACATACCTATCGGTTGTGCGATAAACATTTAAATCTAGCTTGTATTTTATCATTAGACATCTAATCATAGCCTAGGAAGGGGAACATACACATAACTTTGTGACCACCGCGGGAATATTATTTATTATTATTAAAAACACTCGGATTGTGTTGTAGCTTTGTAGGATTAAAACATAACAGTAGATCAAACTAGAGTGTCTTGAGAACCAATGATTTTTTTCCTAGGCCTAATACCGATATTTTTTTTGTTTCAGGTGTCAAAGATCTCTTAAACGGGCTGTCTAAAAATTTGAGTTTGAGAGTGCTTGATATGAAGGTATTGTTACAGTAATAGTTTATTTAAGAAATAATTTACCATGCCATTTCCAATTTGTTAAACAATTTTCCAACAGATGATCTTCGGGGCTGAAAAACTGCAAAGGCCTACAACGTAGCATATTTTTCTTTGGGTTGGTTAATGGCTTGGGTTGGGGTAAGGGGATAAGTACATTTTGCTGACTACACGTTGTAAGAATTATAATGCAAGTTCTATAATTTTATGTAGGCCCTTTTCATATTGTCAAGAGACCACAGGAAAAAGAATACGTGCATGTGGGGTCACCAATATAGGTTCTTCCATGCTAGTGAAAAGAGCCAGATGCTATATAGCTTTAGCTTGATATGTAGAATATACGAAACGAAAATTGCAGCACAAATTCTACAGTCGAAGTTGCACAGCAGGAGAAATTTTCAGTGATATCACTAGTATGGTTACTTGTGAGTCTGTCATCTTCATCAGGCCACTCAAAAACACTACTTTTAGTTAACAAACACATTTCACATGTTATTCTTAGGAGAAATATTGCACATAACAGCTTTGTCGTAATGAACATGTTAAATTTCGTTGTGAACTAAAGTACCGTAATTTCACGGGTATAACCCCTACCCTTAAAAAATAAAGTGGTTTGTAAAAAAAAAACTGTCGTATAACCCGCACCCCTGTATAACCCGCGGTAATCTACAAGGTTTAACGAAGTTTGAACGAACTCACTAGTGCGTATCATAATGCCAAGCAGTTGACCTTCCAAAACATTTATCATCTTGTTATCCAAGGTAAAATAAAAGCTATTTTGTCTTTTTGTACTGTATACTACTTTTATATTGAATATCTTTTATCACGTTTAATGATTGGTACCGTAAATAACAAGCAGTGCACGACTGTTCGTCCATGAAAAAAGCCATTCCTAGCGCACGCTAAAGCAACTTATCGATTAGAGGTTCCAAACGCTCTTCCCTTCGTGCAGGAACAGGAAATTAACCAGCGCTGAGTAAGCGATCAACTACGCAATGCACGAATACACTACAAAATTAGCTGCTGTTAGTTACAAGTTGGTTTCAAATTTCGATATTAACAATTAAAACAAATGAAATCTTGAAACAAGAGCTGCTAGTTTTCATGAATTTACAAGAGATGCAAGGCAAAAAGTGGATAAATTACTATTTTCACTCGATTTTCACATGATTTACTTTTTTTTTTTATTTTAAAAGTTAATTTCTTTGAGCCTTAAGTCAGCCGAAGCAACTTAATGCTTGTATGGCTGAACCGGCTCAATTTTGAACATTACCAGACTTTTAGAGAAGAAGAAATATCTGGTAAAGGGAGGTGCCAACCCGGGGATTCGATCCGGGAAACCTCCGATCATCGTAGGGGCCGAAAGATTGTCCAGAATTGGCCAGAATAGTTCCCATAGCCACTGAAGGAGCATGGTAGCCTCTCACGCTACCCTGGCCGGCAGTCCTGGCGGGGACTTTGCCAAGGTCCCTTTTCCAGGGGTTCGACCAGATCCGCAAACCTCCAGCAACCAGGCTGAGCTCTGCAGCGTGAGTAGGTGAGCGTTTGGACTTTGGGCTTATTGAGAAGTGGGCCTTTTTTTTTTGTTTTAGCGTGCAAAAAAACTCTTGTATAACCCGCAGGCCGATTTTTTAGTGTTTTTAAGTGGCCTGATTGAGGTTACAGAGTCGCAAGTAAGGGTGCGTTTACGCAACGGCTCGCCTTTGCATTCTCGCAGCTAGAAGCTAGAAATCATCTGAAACTCCAACATGGCGGCGGTTTTAGCTATGTCGACTCGCAATGAAAAGACTGAATAATCCGAGTTCGGAAGCGGCTGTGAAAATTCCGTCACGAGGAATTCTTTATCTTATTGTACCGGATTATAAGACTTAAAGCATTTTCTCAAACGACGTCGGATTTAGCTAATCCAGATAGCTTTGTTACCATGGCAACGACACTTTGCCATTGTGATTAAATTCTAGCTGCGAGAATGCAAAGGCGCGTTGTTGCGTAAACCCGGCCTAACTATGCTAGTGATATCACCGAAAATTCGCCTGCTGCGCAACTTCGATTGTTGAATTTGTGCTGCAATTTTTGTTTTGCGTATCAGTCTTCATGATGAATGTTAAGTAATCGTTTAAAAATCGAAAGTAGACTATATCCCTCACAATTTTCACAAAAAATGTTTAAAATGAAGAAACAGAATGAAGACAACTATGTATTACTGTAAAAAATGAGAGAAACTAATTTAGTATGACTATCCCAATTCTGATAAGTACTATGTTGTCCTCCAAGAAAAAAGTCCAACTTGCATGAAAACAGGGGGATGCGTTGTGCAATCCTATAACTTCGGTTGCATCACCAGTGTACCTTGCATACACAGTACGAGAAGCGTACCTGCAGTCGCCTACAGCTGATTATCTTTCAAGTGTCGGCTATATAGGCTAGATAAACATAATGTTCTTTTCACTGTGTAAGTAAGCACATTCATACTGCAGTCAGAAGAAAAACATGAATGTTTATAACTAGAAATTTAAATAGAAGTGCTTTCTCGACTGTGCCTTTTGTAATATAGCCTGACAGCAAGGTTGAAATCAGTACTTCTATTGGGATAAACTGTTTCGCTAAGTATTTGGCTGCAAAGGTTTCCTTGCCTACCGCAGCTTTATGTAGTCTCCAGCTCAAAATTGTAAAGCAATAAACAGTAGCATAATAGAATTAACGTGACTAAAAGTTCCGACAGTTGATTACATATTGTACCGTAATTGTATAGTAATAATTGCATCAAATTATTAATATTATTATAATCCCAAATACAAGAAGAGTAGCACTTTTGGGTTTGCATATTCTAAGGAAACAAAGGGCTGTGATTATAAGACGCATGACTTTACTTAGCAAGGCTTTCATAATGCTTTTTTATTACATTATTAGATTGTATACTAGTAAATTCACCTGGTCCTGGATTCAAAGCCCAAAATTGTAATTCAACAGCTTCTACTTTGGAATACTTACTGAGGCCATTTTCAAAATATATTTAGTTTTTGCTAAATAATCCAAAAACTATTCGAACAACTGGCATGAGATTAACTGTACAGTTTGTGTTCACCTTGCGCAAAGTGTTGCGTCTCATCTCAAAATAATTTCATTAATTTTGTTGTCTTCTGGTATAAATAGCCACTACTTGTTTAATGTTTGTACATTCAGAAAGTTTTGGTTTGACTAAGTTATTTGTATTGCTTCAAAATATTATTTTGCTATTAGTGTGTGTAGTATCGGTATAGGATCTGTTTTGCCGATATTTTGCTTGCCAGTATCTGTATCGTTATGAGATTCTAGAAAGTGGTATTGTGATAGCCCTATAATTTTAATGAAATCTTTTGGCAATCCCACGTTCTTTAATACTTCATACTCCCACAGGTTAAACGTGAATAGTCGCAATTAACAAATCTACTTGTTAAAGGAAAGGATTCCATTTGTTTCACATTTCATATTGTAATTTCATTTCTTTAACAGGGCAATAACATCAAAGGTTCAGGAGCACTGTGTATAGGAAAACTTTTGAAGCAGAACTTTTGTTTGAAAAGGTAAATAGGTATAGCCAAGTTACCTACGGTTTGTTCGGTGAGTATTATGGTATGTTTGTGTGTAAACTGAATTTCCTGTAGTAAATAAACAGGGCTGCATGGATTTTGCATCCAATTTTTCCAATCCTATCAACTGCAGTAGAACCTAGATTATCGGAAGAATTATTCTCGAGACAGTTTCACAAATTTGACAGTTTTTAGAAAATGAGAAATTTATGCTTGTTCTCTCTACGTTTCTGGAATAGATTTTGAGCCAAAATCTAATTGCAATCCTCGCTGGTTGAAGCACAGTTCCCCAACACAATATTCTGTTTAAGTAAATCTATTATTTCTTTGTTTTGCATGTCAGTTCTAAATGCGTGCATCCATCTGGCGTCTTTTTACTGTATCACTCTTCGGTGTGCAGCAATTGTCGTATTACCTACGGCTCAAATATTTTGGGTCTGGAGTCACTGGAGCTATGCTTTTTAAAAGCAGACCTAATCTTAACTTTTGAACTTCTTCAGTTTTCTTGCAGTTGATTTAACTTTCTTTGACTTAAGTCCAGTTACACTTTCTTTGACTTCAGTCCAGTTACTAGTCACTGCTTTAAGTTGAGCGTTCCGAAACTTCATTGCTGTAAGGCTGGTTCCTATATGGAAACTTAGATGGACAGATGGTTTTGGCGCAATCTGTGTGTTAAAGCGCCTTTTAACCTTATCGACTTTACATGATTTTTAAATGGGCCAATTTTTGTTCTCATTAATTAATTTTTACATTTTAACTGATATTGTTCCTTTATTACTTCTATGATAGTCATTTTTTTTCTTAACAATTTCTCATGAAGTGCCTATAGTTTTTTTAGTGTTTCTGATTTTATAGGTGGATTGGCATAAGTGGCAACCTTGCCCTTTTTAACTTGCTGGAATCATTCCGGTTTTGTGCTTATTAAATTACCACCATCAACGTGCCATTGCTTTCATTCACAGAGTATTCTCTACTTACGAGCCCAAACTAGGTCAAAACAATCCATCTAGAGGTCTGTATGGGTGAGAGCAGCTTGAGTTCAAGTGAACAAATATTTAAACTCTAAAACTACTCCTAAGATCTCTGCAGTAAGAGAGGGTGAAATGACGGCGAGACACCATGTGTGTTGCGGCAGGGGTCATTAACGGACTAACCATTTTCCGTTTTTGACGTGGTGCACCTGGTTGCATTAGATTTTGGTCGTCTACCTGTAAACGCTTGGCAAGGGTGCCTTCCGGCCAAGGCATTTGCTCTGTAATGGACTCCACATCATCCCCATTTTACTACACAGAAAGTTGTAGATGTGTTATATTTTGTTTCCAGTTTTAAGGCAGTTCACATCTGCCTTAATAAAATTCCGCATGGCAATTGACACATCAGTTTCAGAAGTTTCAGGTGCCAGCCGAGTAGTGATGCACCTATACCACTTTTATGATACCAATTTCTACGCAGATGCTTATTTCCCGATATCCGATTTTGCCGATGCCGATACTAAACAAGGCCTAATTAAAAGGCCTACAGCCTACACAAGGCCTACAGCCTTATACCTAATTTGGCGTCAGCTCAACAGTCACTTTTGACTCTCATTAACACTAATTCTCATAAAGTTCAAATACAAATACAAAATAGCTATTTATTAAAAATCAACTGCATTGTCCTAAATGCTTTTTATTATATCGGTGACCAAACATCGGCGAAAAAACCGATTCCGATTCCGATACCCTAGTATCTGCCCGATTTCCGATACTAGTATCGGAATTGGTACATCACTACAGCCGAGTAATGATGATTCATTTAAGATCCCTGAATTGTGGCAAGTTTGGTGCTTTTTTAGCACTCGGTTTTGGTTGTTTTGGGGCTACCTTCGATGAATTGCTGTAAGTTATTTTGTAGCATCTTTAGGGTAACACTTTAACTTCGGTTCTGGTTTAACATAAATTACCACGACACCGGTACCTGTCACTTGTCTATATTTATGGATGTAGTGCGACATTTTTTTTCTGTTTGTTTACAATAGTTAAGGTACGTACCTGTCAGGGTGGTCTGGTTCATAGCCATCTGATTCTAAGTTCAATGAAGACGTTTTTCGACCTTTTGAGTCACACCTAACCGGTTCTAAACCAGGATTATTTAAAAACAATGACTCGATCTTCCCAGGTGAATCATGAGTCTTCTACTAAACTACCTGTGACAGTTCTGTGCCGTGGCATGATAACGAGTTGAAGATTAAGATCAGTCGCTGTTTGACCATCTGATTGTGCTAGCCCATTCACATGCTGCAAGCGTCACAACACAGCCATGAACATTTTGTAAAAAATGGTAAATAGTTTGCAATGAAACTCCCCATTAAGGAGTAACTTTTACAACCCTATTTTGAGACAGCAAATATCACTTACTAATGCTAATCTTGCAGGACTACAGTAATGTACATTAGATTGTTCAATTATCCTATTCATTTTAGGCTCATGCTTGAGTGGAATGTTCTCGGCTCTTCAATTGATGCTGTTGGTGCCATAAGTGATGGGCTAGCAACCAATACAAGCTTAAGGGTAAGCAACAAAATGAACGAAATAATAAAATAATGAAATGAAATGAAAGAAATAATGAATTGTCAGTTAGGGGGCTGAACTTCAAAATGTTGGATAAGTTTTTCGTGCATAAATACAAACAATGTTCAATACCATAGTACAGGTAGGTACATTTAGCGGGGTTCATCTGATTTTTAATACTGTACATTTCTTCTCTGTTCAGAATGCAACAGATAATGCAACAACCCCCAGAATTGAATTTTACTCATGGTAGGTGCTGTCAGCTTTAGAATTAGCGCTGTAGCATCTTTAGTTGCTAATTTGTGTTTGTATTCAGTGCACTCGAATGAACGTTGTAGCCTCATTTTAAAGTTAAGTTGTAAAGCAATTCCTTGTATTCTAAGCAGTTGTGTTGCATATAATTTTGCATTAAAGAGACATTATATTAGCAGAAGTAACTTGAAGGTGTTGAAGACTTTGATAAATGTATAATAATTTTCTGCAAGTGGAATAATTTTGATTTGAGCCGAGCCAAGTTTACAACAAAAGAGTCAAGTATCGAGCCGAGTTCGAGTTTTTGGTGAATATATTGTTTGCAAGTTTCTTTTTAATTTGATAGGATAATAACCAAGTTACGGCTTTAACTGACTGTGCGGGTCCATAGCACAAATAATTTTTCATTTTTATGGCTATACTGTAACTTAAAAATGGTTTACTTTCTGGCTTTTCGTTTACACAGCCTGAAATCTCCCATGGAGACAATAAATTTGGTATACTTGAAATAACAAAAATCTATCAAAAATTGACAAATGTACTACATTTTCACTGTATGTGAGCAACGTGCCGAGTAGTTTGGGCGGTACCAAAATTTTTCAGACTGTGACGGTGCCGAGGTGTTATCTGGTATTACAGTGCTGTGCTGCCAACACCCGATTTTTAAATAATAACAATTTTTTTTTAATATGTTTTATTGATATACTATTATAGAAAAAAATTTATAGAATTCACTCCCTGCCCCTGATTTTAGCTTAATGCATGGTTCACAACATATTTGATAAAAAAACATCTGTAACTGTAATTTGATAGCATGTTTGTAGTTAACATGCCATCCAAGTAGAAATGCAAATATAAACAAATGCTGGTTGTAGCATTAAAGAAATTCAAATTTCGAATTTTACCATTGTTGATCTTAACTAATTGTTGCACTGCTTTGAGCCCTACAACAAAAGGACTAAATCAACTATTGTTATAATTTTAGCACCTTTTTTCATATTAAAACTAAACCATTATTTTTTTTAACAATGCACGGTGTTTGGTACCTTACATTTTGGTACCGCGGTACACTGTGAGAACCAGTTTACCGCCCAATACTAGTGACGAGTTCAAGTTTTGCTCTAATTTGCTGACGTTTAAGTATCGTACATCTCTTTTCTCACTGTGTCACTGTGATAATGGGAGTCGTAGTGCCGTACCCTTCTGGGGTGAACGCATGTCAAGTAATGACTGATAGTCAGAATGTAGTTAAGCCCAGCGCTCTAGTGTTAAGGCGCATCAAATATTTTGGATGACAGTTTTTTTAAGAAATGTGGCTACTTAATATTCCAATAATTTCAATGTGGTGACCGTGGCTGAGTGGTGGTAGAGCTCAGCCTAGTTGCTTGAATGAGCTGATTATGACTGGAAAGGGAAGCCTGGCAATGCCCCTGCCGGGCTCTGGCATGCTCCTTCAGTAACTACGGACTGTAGTCCAGCCTATTCTGGAAATTATCTCTGCCCTTTGCCATGACAGACGGTTTCCCGGTTCTCATCCCAAGTACCGTCCCCCTCACTATACTGCTTTTTCCTTTTAAAAATGTCTGGTAAGGTTCAAAATTGAGCCGGTTCATCTATGCTGGCATTAGTTTGCTGGCACTTATGGCTGCAAGATGTTCATATTTATCATAGTACACATTGTTCGGTACACATTTTAATTCTTTGTACTTTAACTACATAGAATGATCATATTGACCTCTGTTGGGTGAACGTGTGTACATCATTTTTTCCCCTTTTATTTCTAGGAACTTGATTTAAGCCACAATCAGATAAACCATATTGGTGCAACAAGTCTTGCATCTGCCCTCCGAACCAACACGACCCTCGAAACGTTAGGTAATTATTCAAGCCCAAGAAAATTGACACAAATATTCTGGAGGATTACTGCCTACTAGCATCAGCACTGCCTTAAACTTGTAGTTTTTTTTAAATTTGTGGATTTTGACTTTAATCTGGATTTTAATTTAAGGTCAGCCTATAAAATTAAAAGTGCTTGCATGCATGGTTCCAATTTAAATACTGAAAACTACAAATTATTGCAAAATATGTATATTTAGCACTTTAAGTGAATTTTGCATACATTAGCTGCCTTGATATAAGTAGCAAGAAGAAAAAACGAACCATCATACTTTAAATGTTCGAAAAATTACAAGAGACGAAATCACGCACAAATTAAAAATAAACAAATCCTAACGATTTGCGAATTTCGACAGGCTGCTTTAACTAAAGATGGTAAAAATATAGTCCGCCTGTCTTCATCAGGCCACGACAAGAACCTTATTTACAAGATTTACATTATTTACAATGTCCGACGTGCATCGATCGTTGTGGAAATAGCAGACGACTACCTGTAGTGGAACAGTAGTCGTCTGCTATTTACACAACGATCGATGCATATCGGACATTATAAATAATGTAAATCTTGTAAATAAGCTTCTTGTGGTGGCCTGATGAAGGCAGGCGGACTATATTTTTACCATCTTTAGTCAAAGCAGCCCTTAGAATATTCGCATTCTGAGGGTTGGATTTGTTTATTTTGAGTTTGTGTGTGATTTTGTCTCTTGGAAGTACGTACTAAGAAATACAGCAGTGCAATTATTAGGGATAATCCAGATCTGAAGCCAGATCTTTGGGATTCGGATTCGGATTTGGGAAAATTTTGTAATGTGCAACTGATTTTTCAATAACTTTGCTAATTTTTGGCCGTTTTAGATATTCCAATAGACGCATTTTTTTAAACAGCTTTCCCTGAAGCTAGTTTTGGTTGGATAGCACACACTGTTCAGAAGTTACAAGGGAAAAACCAACGAACAAGTTGCAAAAATTGTTACTCTTTCTTTTAGGTCGACTTGAAATTCAGCCTCTGTAACTAAAAAAGGCAAAGGGCTGAAAGGATTCAATCCGGCTCTGATCCGTCAAATTATTTTAATTACCTGGATCCGATCCGGATTTGGTCAAACTCGAAGTAGTTTCGGTCGATCTCTATACCACGAGCCAAGGCTATTTGCCGTGATGTCATCGTGAGTCAGCCACTGACGAGCGAGAATAGCGGCTCTTTGACCGTCTGAGTGGTCTAGCCGAGTCACATGATGCGCACGTCAGGGCAAACAGCCTTGGTGCGTGGTATAGCAATTATTTAGGTGGAAACTGGGAAAACTGTTATGTGTAGTTAATTTTTCCATTCGACAAAATTAGAATTAGTTTTCAGTTGACTGAGGAGCGAAGCCAACATCCTCAAATCCTTAACTGAATGAAGAATTATATCTTTTATGTGTGTTTCTTTGGTACTGGAACGCAACATTAGTTATCAAACATTTAGTTAATAGTTGCCAGTGTTGTATGATTGGGTTCGTAAGTTGCGATGAAGTGCAGTTTTTCGTTATTCATCGTCGCCTAATCTTTCGAAACTAGGCCTCATCAAAAAACATAATCGTGTCAAGAATAAGACTAAGTCCTTTATGGAGTTTGATACTACAAGTGGCAGTCGTACGAAGGGTGACACTGAAGCGGCTGAGGTGCTTCAGGAATATATTTGCTCCGTGTTGACTCCAGAGGATGACCTTGAAGCTTTCTTCCTAAGTGATTTTTGGCATTCGATTGACACAGACCAGGACAGGGAGAGGATGCTTGATAGTGATATTGTTTCCGAGCTGTGTGTGTCGAAGATGCTGCTCAGTGTTGATGTGTGTAAAGCTGCTGAGTCCGATGGTATCCAACCTCGCATTCTTCGGGAAGCAGCCAGTGATATTGCTAAACCGATTACTCACCTTTTTCATTGACACTTCGTAAGGGGGTTGTTGCACGTGACTGGCGGATGGCCAATGTTACTGCCATTCATATGGTTGGAAATCGTAGGGAACCTTCAAATTATCGACCTGTGAGCCTCACGAGTGTAATCTGCAGGATTTTGGGGCGTATTATGCGTGGACATTTGGAAGACGAATTGAAAAGGATGGGGGTTCCATCTGACGTGCAGCATGGCTTTGTGCGTGGCTGCTCGTGCCTTAGTAATGACTAATTTGCTTTTGGCCCAGGATGGTTGGATGGAGGCTGTTGATAGTGGTGCTCATGTTGACTGTATTTATTTGGTTTTCTCCAAGGCTTTTGATAAGGTCCCCCCTCTGCGCTTAGTGAGAAGGCTGCGTGATCTTGGAGTGAATGCTGCACTTGTTCATTGGGTCGAGGCGTGGCTGAAGGATCGCAGCCAGAGGGTCGTGGTGAAGGCCAAGCTTCTTCGTGGAAGACCGTCACAAGTGGGGTGCCCCAAGGCAGCGTCCTTGGCCTCCTTCTGTTTGTTGTGTTCTCCGACATTGCCTGGGATGATATCACTTCCCGTGTTTTGGCTTTTGCTGATGACGGAAATATGGGCCGTAAGATTTGTAGCATTGAGGACTGTGAGGCGCTTCAGTGGGATTTGGACAGGATGGAGGCGTGGACCAAAGATGCTATGATGACGTTGAATATTGCGAAATGCCACATCCTGCGTATTGGCTGGCGGCCAGGAAAGCTGGCTTTTCCTTACAAAATTGGTGGAGTGTCCCTTAATGTGGTTGAGTCTGAAAAGGACTTGGGGGTGGTCGTCACTGCGAATGGAAAGCAGGCTAATCAGTGTGCTGCTGTTGCGACCAAGGCTAACCGGGCCCTTGGTCTTTTACGGCGGACACTTTCTGCGCGGTCGCCGAAAGTGTGGGTGCCAGCTTATAAAGCCTTATTCAGACCTCTGTTGGAATATTGTTCTCCTATCTGGTCCCCGTATCTGTTAGGTGACATTAGGAACGTTGAGGCGGTGCAAAGGAGATTTACGAGGATGTTTTGGAATTTATGGCATTTTGAATAGGATCGGCTGGGCTCGTTTGGGTTGGAAACCCTTGCTGATCGAAGGCAAAATCTCGATCCGATTTGTGTCTTCAAGCTCCTGAGCGGACTCGTTGACATCGATTGGAGGAAGCTCCTGATTCTTCAGTGGATAGGTTTGCTGGACCTCGTATTTTGTTTCTTCGGCGATGTCGGGTGGATGTTCGTAGGTTTTGCTTTGGTGTCAGGGTGGTCAGAGCGTGGAATGCTCTCCCTGATGACATCATATGTGCGCCCTCCCTCGGTGTCTTTAAACGTCGCCTGTCTCTATGCAAAACCACGGGATAGTTTGTGGCTTCCACGGTTTTTTTTCCTGTCCTTTTGGATTTTCGCCGTGCTTGGATTCGTATTTATACTTTATACTATTTATAAACTCCAGCTTAAGACTTCTTTGGTACTGGAGCACAACATTAGTCCATTTAGTTATAATTGGGCAGTGTCGTACAGCAGGTTTCGTAAGTTTTGACGAAATACAGTCTTTCATCGTTCATCGTCGCATACTCCTTCGAAACTAGGCCGCATCAGAAACATATAAACCCCAGCCTAAAACCAAAAATGTTAGATTTTTATGTCAGCTCTATAGATTAGTTTTTATACTTTAGAATTAGATTAACTGAGTTGACGCAGGCTTAGTTAGCTTACATTTGCTTTAACGTTGGCCAGTGTCGTAGGATGGAGTTTAAAACTTTATAACTTGTGGCGAAAATTGAAAGCTGTACGGTAGTTCACTTTCTGTTGGTCGATGGCATTGGCTCTGCCCTACCGTAGACAAACGTAGGCAGGAAGGAGCCAAACTTTGGTTTACTAGACTTTACAAAGTCCTAATCTTACTAAACAGGATAAATTACAAATAACAATTTTTTTAAGCAAAATAATATTCTCATTTAAGTCTTTAAAACGTACTTTAAAAATTATTAGTCATTAACGCTTGTGCCACCTTGCGGCAAATGCAAAGATAGCAAATAGAGGGAAATTTGCCCAACGTTGGCGTAGCAAAGCAATGATGCCAGTAATTAAAATTACAAGAGAGAAAAGTATTCCGACTAAGCTAAGTGAAGCTTGTTCCTTTATTAATTCGTGGTGGTACTGATTATATTTCTTCTCTCCACAGATTTAAAGTGGAACAATATTGGTCTGCTGGGTGGTCGTGCATTGCTGGAAATGCTGAAAACTAACCGAGCAATAAAGAAGTTGGATTTGACTGGCAACAACATTCATACAGATATTTTAAAGGCAATCGGTAAGACTTAGTTTTTATTCCTTTAAAGGTTAGTGTTTGCTAGCTAAAAATATTGAAATTCAACTGTGCGCCATCTGTAGTCCATTGTGAGGGTGCACACGCCGCCACTGCATGCCCTGGGGGCACACCATACAGTATTGTCGTAAGCGGCATCGTCTACTTGTAAGCGCGCGAATGTTGGAGTTGATCAACAGAGATGCACGAAGGTTTGAGCAACAAGTGTCATGAATTGGTTAAGTAAAGACGTTAGAAAACCCATCTGTGAGTATGTAGACCAATTGAGTGGGTTAACTTCACAGTGATTTGGTGCCCAACTATTAAAGAACCTCCATGACGAGATGTAAGGAACTTTGAACTAAAACCCTCGGCGTGAGGAAACCAGGAGTATTGGGTTTGCTTAGTCTAACGATCGACCACGCATGTAAACTCGAGAAAAAGATTTCATGGTAAGAATGCTCCGATTTGAATTGGAATGCTAAGGTGAGCACCAAGAAGCAGCATATATTAGCAGCCTGTCACGAAATTCAGAGTCTAAGAATTTGTATTGACGATGTTTGTATCTTTGAGCAGCTTTGTTTAATGAACGATGTTGATTGTGTGCCTTCTCCTGGAGCGAACGTGTACACGCCACCAGGCACAAAATTTCGACAAGGACTGACGAAGACAAAAGCAAGCTATAATTTTCAATTTCTGCCATGCTAGATAATTGCAAGCCAATTTGAGTGACACAATAGTAATGAACAATGTCATATTTTAAAAGAATGCTGATTGTGTCGTATGAAAGACAATTGAATTTAGCGTACCCGAGCAACAAGTGTCATGAATTGGTTAAGTAAAGACATTAAAAAACCCAGCTGTGAGTATGTAGAGCAATTGAGTGAAATAACCTCACACCATTACGTCAGAGCTCTTATCGCTTGCTACTTGAAACCTGAAGATGTAACAGACTTTTTCGTGTTAATGTTCAGGCCAACAAAAAATAATCATAATTGTTGGGTGTACCGTGTACGTGCGAGTTTGTAAATTGAATCACCAGGCAACCAGGCATTTTATTTTATTTAATGGACTTCATTTCTTTGAGGTGTAAAGGTTGAAGCTTGAGGAGTGCACATTGGTCAGCCTACAAAAAATATAACAAGGTTTGCAAAATCTCTCTTCACTTAAATGAAACAGTTGTTGACGCGTAAGAGTAAATAAACCAGTCATGCTTCAACAATTGTTTTAAAAAAGTGATACTTTGCAAATATGTTATTTATGTCATCTATGCTTTTTAGTCTTTGTGTTTGAGCTACACTCTTGAAATTTGCACCATAGATAAGCTTGTTTCGAGCTGGTTAACCCATAACCGCGTAGATACGAACGTACGCCTTCAACGTATTACAGCGAAAAATCAAGTCCGAGCGCAAGCAAAGCGGGCAGTCACACCTCAGTGATCAGCTTCGTCGGCTCCAAACCAAGAGGATGCCAGTTCGAATCCGAGAACCGACCCAAGTACCATGTGGACTCTAAAAAAGGGGGTCTGAAAGTTCTTTCAGGCGGTTATGGGTTATTGGTTGCGATCAAGTATTTTCTCAACCCTCAGCTAGCCCATAACCACCTAGATACGAACGTACGCCTTCAACGTATTAGAGCGAAAAACTAAGTCCCAGCGCGAACTTTGTGAGGGGTCCTCGGGGACCCCGAGCAAAGCGGGCAGTCACAGCCCAGTGGTCAGCGTCGTCGGCTCCAAACCAAGAGGATGCCGGTTCAAATCCGAGAACCGAATCAAGTACCATGTGGACTCTAAAAAAAAAAGGGGTCTGAAAGTTTTTTCAGGCAGTTGTGGGTTAAAATGGTGCAATCATAACGAGTCAACAATTGAGAGAAAATATGAACTTAGCAGCTGGACCAAGACTCAAATAAAAAATTGTTACCCGCGGTAATTTAAGGCACCCGCACACACCTGTAAAGTAAGCCAAATGTTAACTTTTCATATTTTAATCTTAGCTCATTTTTGCTTTTTGTTACCAAGTCTTCGTGTATTCATGGTGATGGCAAATGGTAGATGCCGGGTTTGTACTGGTCCTTGAAAACCTGGAAGTATCCTAGAAAATAAAAATAAAATTCCAGGCCTGGGAAAGTCCTTGAAAAACTTGAAAGTTGAAAAATCCTTTAATACCTGGAGTAGTCCTGGAAATTCCCCTAAGAGAAAATCATGGTTCTGCTTTGCGTGACAGACATCTTATACAACGTACATTTAAACAAAAACGCAACGAAAAAAAATAAATGTTAACTCCAGTTGTAGTGCGTTTTCCCAGTATCATTATCATGTATGGAACAAAGTTTATCATTTTGCCACAGTGTTGATAACATTTCTTATTAACAAATTTAGCTTTCAATTGCCTCATTTTCTCGTAATTACTAATTCTGACCCTTGAATTTTTATTGACCAGTCCTTCAAGAATCTTTGAAAAGTCCTAGAATTTTAAGGTTACAGACATTACTAACCCTGTAGGTGATAAAACGGATTTTAGTTGCCAAGCATCCCTCTTTAAACGTAAACCGTCTAAGCCTTTTAGATCCGATTGTAGATGAGCGGCACGCTATTCAAAAAAAGCCCTGCGACCACCTCAAAAAGCCGCGAATGGCCCCCCGGGTGTAAAGAGGGATTCCGAGATCAGTGATTTTTTTTTTGGGTGGTGGTGGCGGCTTTTGCAGGCAGCGGACACATGATTTGAAGGCCAGTACTTTGACCACTTGGCTGCTGCTGCATACTTTGTTCGGGGGTACGCTTCACAAATCTGCCATTGCATGTAGTACTTTAAAGTCGGCCTTCTCCTTTTAGTGTTAAATTATTATTAAGGCCAGTCGATACCAATGTGTGGGTCAGTTGGGCTAGCAGTATCAGTCAAACATTGTTTTATTTTTTCAATAACTATGTCAAATAGTTACTGATTTTGACGTTTCAATACAGTACTCTTGTTTTTTTTTAAATGATTTTTAAATGGTCTAATCTCATGTCGTGTAGCTTAAGTAGTAACTAGTAAGTTTTGGTTTTGTAGCAGAAAACAAATTATTTTAATTATTAACCCTTAAAGTGCGGGCGACGAGTATACTCGCCAAAAACACATGCACAGCTTTGAGTCCTAAAAACAGAGTCCAAAGTATGCACGAGATGGCCAACAATGGATAAACGACAACAATACTAGGTGCCCGTAGCAAGCCGACTCTAGAGTACGACCGTGGCCGAGTTGGTAGAGGCGTGTGCCTGAAGTTAAAGAGTTCCTCCAGGTTGCTAGTTCGAATCCCGACCAGGTTACCCCTACTTTTGTGGAGATAGAAAATTAATTCAGCAGTTAAAGGGTTAAGTAAATATTGACAATAAATAATTTTAATTCAAATTTAAATATTAATAGTAACTGTTAATTAGTTGTGATGCAGTTTTCTTTTTATCCAAAGTGAAAGTTTATCAAGCTTACCAAGCTTATCAAGTTTACCAACTTTATTTAATATTCAACAGTTAATAAATGGTTTTTGTTATCAATTATTCTTTGTGTTTAATATTATCAATAACTGATCACGGGGAATGGAATAACAAGAGTATTCATTCTTTCAACTGAAACACTCCGGGTTTGTTGGTGTCAGTGGTTTAGGCATTTCACTCTGGTTGGGGAGGAGTGGGTTAGCTAGTTGGGGGGGGGGGGGGATACTTGGATTCAGAGCGCTTCTTCCAGAGAAGTTGTGTGATGTTTGACGGGTGGCATAGGTAGCACTTGATGTCACGTTTCTTAGGACTTGCTTCATAAGGACGTGACAGTGAAATACCTAAGTCGCTGACACCAGCAGACCCAGAGTATTTCAGTTGAAAGATTGTAGTGTGCTGTGTTCCATGTGAGATTGCAGATCAATTTATTTGGAGAAACGTGTCGCAGACTGCAGGCGAGATTCCATGACACCAAGGCAAGTGAAAGTTAAACCCACTCAATGGGATTTCTGTGCACCTTCACAAGAAAAAGCACCAAATTGCTTCGGAACTCGCCTCTATCTTGTTGAAGTTCAATACGCCATTTGATGCACACCTGCGTGGGATGAAGTTCCTGGCCATTAGACACTTTCAGGAACGTGAAGCCATTCTAATAAGCATTGCCCATCCGGCCTACATCGACCAGCTTGTGAGGCCAGAGTTCTCCAGGAAGCTTAGCAAGCAGTGGATGTCGGAATTTAAACGCACTGTGGAGGTCAGTGGCCCAACTGACAATACAGCAAATTCAAATTCGGGCACAGCCTGACATGACGTGATCCACGTTTCGTCTCATAGTTTGTAGTGGACGGAGCAGTAAACCACCGAAAATTCAAGTGGGCAGCGGTGTTGTGTTGTTCATTATTTGTGGTTGTAACGTATGCTTAGGCACATTCAGTAATGAAGTGGCCCTGCCACACGCGCAAGAAAAGAGACACACACACTAGGTGTTGTTATTTAAGTGGTTAAAGAGGCAATCCCTGATAAGACCTCAGTATATATCTACTATATTAATATCGTAAAAAGCGCTCAAGAATCGGCATCATCAGCATTATCTGCAACAATTAAATTGCATCATTACAATTAAAAGTAACTTTTTTTTCATTCTTTGCACACGTATGATGTCTTTGCTACGGTACCTAACAATTCTTCTTAACAGTGGATTGTTGATGGGTGAAATGAGAGAACCCATGTTTCAGATAATTGCGTATAGTTTTAACCAAAACTAAGCTACGTTGGCCTCGAAATTGGCAGCTATTAATGATAAAATGTCTTATTTTTTCGTAGATGCAGGCTTTCAGAGCTAAGCTGAATTGTTTCAAAGTAAGCAGCAACGATAATAGTGTGCACAACTGTTTGTTATTTGGTAAATGAACAAAAATTAGAATTGCAACAATCCTAACGCTAATATGGCCCCTTTTGTTGTTAAAGATAACACACATGAATTGTTTCAAAGTTGGCGGAAACAATCACGGAGATTAACTTTCAGCAGGGACTTGCTTGTATTATGAATGCTCACTATCTCGGTGATAGGCGGTTTCAAGCAGAAGGGGGAATTCAGGAGGGGCCTAGAGGTGGAGCGTGGGAATGGCGTGTGCTGTGACATGGGGTTAATACATTTAAAACCAAACGTCAGGGGTGCTGGGGAAAGTGCATGGAAGTATTCGCACCCAACACTGCAGAAGGGGGTTCAGAGAGCTGCGGTCGGGGAGCAGAGGTGTGCAGGGGGAGGGGGGGGGAAGAGATAAAACTGACGGGAGAAGCCACCAGGAGAGACCAAGTCCGGGAAATTCAATCACCGTGCAGCATGCACGGGTCCAGCTAGTATGAGATTATTTACAGATGGCACCATGGCGGGTGTGCATAAAATAATGCTTAATTACATAACTGCAATGGCGATATCAATGCCACCTGAGAACCGGTAGTGTAGTTAAAAGTGCCAGAAAGTAGGCTGAAAGTAGGTTGAAAGTAGGCAGAATCTGGCAACATCTAGCGCTATGTAGTACTATCTAAGGGCTCGTTTACACAACGAGACCTTCTCGCTCGCCGAAAGCTATTTGCTAGGCAACCGTTATTTAATTTATTATTTATTTAATTTAAACAAATTAAATGTTTTATAAATAACACCACGAACAAAGAACAAAGTGCAACAGTCATTTTAAACTACAACATTGGTGCCATTGCACGCTATTGCCAAAGTCTGCTATTTTCGCTGAAAAAACAGCTTCTAGCAGTGATCAAACGACGGTAGAATAAATAGCTACTCGCAGCGAGAATTCAAAATCCAACATGGCGTCCATTTCGTTGCTATCGAATCGAAGACAAACCTTCGAATGCCGGTATTCAGGAATCTGTCCGTCGTCGTGTACTGCAGTAAATATTGTTTTCTTGTTGTCATAAATCGACGATGTCATGTTGCAAGCATCGTACGTCGTGTCGCAAGGCACGAGGAGAAAATTTGCGTCCGCGTTGTTGCCATGGTTACTACATATAGACAACTCGAAAGCCGCATTCTCCGACAAAGGCGAGAAGCAACCAGCAGATTTAGTATTGACTAAGTAAAAGCTAGTAAGCGAGAAAATTGTCCCTGCGTAATCGCGCCCTTACACTTGCTTTTATCAAGCGAAGGTATGCACAATGGCATTTCTTGTAACGAAACAAGCAAGCCACGACCTCCTTAATTATTGAGTGAAAATTTGGTTCGTCCTCATGTACCTGCGAGCAAGCTGTAAAGGGTAACAATATTACTGCCGCTAGATGGCGCCAGGGTATTTTCGTTCGCATTTCTATCAATGAAATCAATCAAGTGCCACTTTAATTAATATAACACGTTAAGGTTGGGGACAGAATACACTGCAGTCGCCCCTACTGAATTGCAAGTATGGACAACCGACTAAAATCTTACACATAAGTTACATAGGAATGGTAATCCAATGTGTTGGATGGTGTCCCACTGCCAGGAGTTTTCTCTGTTAAGGACTTGGGAATTTGGTTTGATGCCAGTCTTAAATCCACCACCCACTGTAGTCACATCGTGTCAAACGCTAATCGACGTCTTGCTGTTGTTCAGCGAGCATTCACCTCGGGTTGTGTAAACACTAAGCTGTGGGCATATAAGGTCTTTGTTCGCCCCTTACTGGAATATGCTACTCCTGTCTGGTGCCCTTATCTCATGCAAGATATCGATCATATCGAATCCACTCAACGCCGCTTCACAAAATCTCTGACTGGCATGCGACACTTGCCGTACAATGCCCGCCTAAATAAACTTAATTTAGAATCTTTGGAGCTACGACGTCTTAGGCTGACCTCATACTTACCTTCAAAAATCTTAAAGGTTTTTTTGTGGGTTGACTTGCCTTTTTTCGACTTAAGTACTATAACCTGTACCCGGGGACATAGCTCTAAATTGGTAGTCCCTCGATCTAGGCTAGATTGCCGAAAAAACTTTATCTCTGTCAGGGTTGTTAAAGCTTGGAATTTCCTGACTGAGCAAACTATCTCTTCACCATCTGTTGCAGCCTGCAAGCGTAATTTGGGTCTTTCTGACTTGACTTCGTTCATAAAGAGGCCTGAACACTGTACTCTTTAGCTGCCACCAGCCATTTTATTGTTTTAAATTAAGCCATTATTTTTTTTTTTAATCGTGGACTGGCATAAGGAGTATCCTTTGCCATGTCTGTTTTCATTTCACCTTCAACTTGGTTTTTAAACTTTTTTTTGTTATATATTTTTTTTTATCTTGTTAATGATTGACAATTGGTTTAGGCCAAGCTTTAAACTGCGATGCATTTTATTTTTATTTTTATTTTTAAGAAACATTGTCAGTGAAACAGCTTTTTCCCTCACTTGTCCCTCACGTTTGGCGATGCCATCGGGGACCATTGTGTCCCTGGTAGGTCTTACCTTGGTGGTAAGGCATTCGTGACCCCAACCCAATACCATCTACCCTTCCTCTGTAGCGAGGCCATTGTCTTCGTTTTAAACTCTTGAAGTCCTAAACTTCTGTAATTTTAAATTTTTTGTTTTAACTTCGGATGGCAGTTGGTGACCACCAGGTCCTTGCCATTCCGGTTGTGTCTGCAACAAACCTATATATTATTATTATACCATATATGTCCATATGACCCTCCCCCCCCCCACCCCTTTAGTCAAGGATTAATTATTACTACCATTAAT